>JAJOOR010002368.1:0-41911 GCA_036250505.1 Solanum acaule | reverse complement strand
CCCCCCCCCCCCCCCCCCCCCCCCCCCCCCCCCCCCCCCCCCCCCCCCCCCCCCCCCCCCCCCCCAGCATCATACTAATAGAGTGTTGAACTAAAGAATGAGGACAAGTCCTTCCCCCACAAGTAAGTTCTTTGAAATAAAGGGGCCGTCATGACTTATTTATATTGTTTCGATACTTGAACGTTGAACTAAAGTTACTACGTACCTTGGTTGATATGAGACTTATAAGTATGTTTTAGAATTTCTTATGGTATCAGGTGATTGGCATAGTATTATTGTGTTAAAAATAAATGAATAGTAGAGGATATCACTTATATTGGTGCATTTTCAGCTTACCGAGGACATGACCTTAGATAGGAGGGTATGGAGATCGCAGATAAAGAGTAGAAGGTTAGTAGGTACTTAAGAGTGGTCCTATTACAAGCTTACGCTTGTATTTTCTTATTCGTTATCATTTGTGGTTTACTGTGTTTAGGTGATCGCACCTTCTTGTTGTTGTTACTAGGATTCCTTGTATATAGTTGTTACTGCTTTGCTGTTTGTTGTCATGTTTCTCCCCACCACCTGTTTTTTTTCGTTTTATTACTGCTTTGATTTGCTTGAGCCGAGGGTCTTTTGGAAACAACCTCTCTACCTCGGAGAGGTAGTGGTAAGGATTGCGTACACTACACTCTACCCTCCCCAGACCCCACTTGATGGAATTTCACTTCACTGGGTATGTTGTTGTTGGTATAGTGGAACGTAATTCAGTTTCGACATGGAAATATGGACATCCCTAGAAGCAAGGGAAACTCTGTCCAGTTTTTTAGAACCCCGGAGAGGCTTGTGTTGGTGTCTTACCCCTTAATGGTCTGTCCCCACCCTAGATTGGGTTGTGACAACTAACACCCAAATATTACCATCAGAAAAAAAAAAAAAAAAAAAAAAAAACTTTGCAAAGATAATTGACATCCAAATGGATATAGCACAAAAATGCATATATATTAGCACTAAATATAGTCAATTATGCATCTATTATTCTACTGAAAGTTAAATGGGTACAGTAGTTAAGTATATGACATTAGAAACAACAATTAAAAGGTGGCCAAGTAGCTTAAGATGATAGGCTAACTGAAATTTGCCAAATTTCTGAAGAATAAGTTACCTTAGATAGTTCCTCTGGGACACTCATTGACCACACAATAGACTTTTCAATTGGATTTGATTTAATTTGGTAGGAAAGACCTTTCTCCGCAAGCCTTGTTAGCAAATGGCCTGACTTGGTAACATTGCCATGTAAGACAGACGTTTATATGCAATAAAGGACACATGGAATGGTGTGGGAAAGAAACAAGCAGAGAAATAAAAAATCTACCTCCAATTGAACCTAGTTCCACAACTTTAGTGTCAATTTGAGCTACAATAGACTTATGTGCGAACTTTCCCTTTTCCCACTTCTGCTTTTCCTTTTCTAGCTTTTTCTGCTCAGCAGCTTCAGCCTTTTCGGCTGCCTTTTGCGATTTCTCTTGCTGAATTATGAATATACATTAGATTATATGCCATAATTACTTAACCTCATCCAAATAAATAGACTTTTGTAGGAAGGCTTACCTCTTTCTGATATCTCTTTTCTTCCTTTAGGCGAAGCTGTTCTTCCTTTGACATCCTCATTTTCCCAGTTGCTGCATCCCCGCTGCTTTTGTTACTTCTATTGCCTTTACCTTTGGCTTTTGGTCTTGAGACCTCATCGTTTAGCTCCAAGGAATCATTTTCTTCGTCAGGATGATCATGGTCCTGTAAGCAAATTGCACCAAAAAAATTTACATAGAGACGAGCCCTTTTGAGAATTTAGAAAAGCTCTAGAGTCTAGACAAAGATACAAACATTAAGAACGTGTCTTAAGCCCTATCCTTCACGTTAATTATTTAGGCACATCTGTGAATAGACTTATAATCTTCAAATGCCTTTCCAATTTGGTAGAATATGCACTCAAGAGTTCTGGACATGAATCAGCTCTCCAGGGTGCACAGATCTCTAATTCAGATTGAAATATTCTTACCCTTCTGATAAAATAAGAAACCCCTAGAGGTTCAAACCATTTTAAAACAGTTTGGATATTCACAATGTATGAGTAGGTGTATTAAAATGAAATGAGTGGTTCACGAACAAAACTCACTCTGTTAATTTAAGCACAACTTAAGTTCATTTATTTAGTACAAACTCAGTTTAGTCAGACCATTTGACTAAATGTTGTTCATGAGTAATTTCTTCCATATTTTCTTTGGAAAAAGATAAATAGTTGAGCACTTAGGGTTTCCGTTTTCCACCTCAGTTCCTCAATGCTGAACAGCTCTAAGCCTCCTTCTCACTACCTTCTCTCACCTCTTTTTCAAAGTTTCTCCTTTACCTCTCCCCATCAGTAATTTTTCCTGTCTTTAGGTATTGCCTAAATCAGGCTTCTCCTTATCTTTTTGTCCAGTCCAATCTAAGCCGCACCTTCTCATTGCTATGGTTGTCTGCCAATTATTCTTTTCTTCCAAAACCTTTTAACTCATTTTTGAAATCTCGCTTTACTCAGTACTTCTTTGAGTGAACCCTGAGAAATGAGATCAATTTGATAGCATGATCGAGAGTGAATTTGATTGGAACCGATAAGAAACTTCACGAAGGGTTAAAAACAGTTAAGTGTGTTCTTAATTTAAGCTCGACTTCAAGTTTTTTCTTGAGAATCCAGAAGCGACCGTAAGTGAGCAGTGCTGAAATTGAATATTCACAACTCTGTCTAGCTCACTTGTTCACATTCCAATCTACAGGAGTATGTAGTTCCACTCCCATATTCATCCTGATAAAAGCTGGCTTTTCTTTGAGTGGCACACATGCACAAGATGAGGGGTGCTGTGGGGGGGAGGGGGGCGGGCCTATTGTTATGCAAACAAATTAGAAAATGTTGAAAAAATAACTAAAACTTGAACCAGGCAAACACACCAGAGAAGGACCGGCTTCAGTCGAATTTCGATGAGAAACATCCTCTGGCATTCGCATAAAATTGTCAATACCTGTTCAACAGTTTTTCGTCTCAGTTGAATAGCCTAACAGTTAATTTCAGTCAATGGAAAATTTGATTCTATAATCGTATTAACTAGTAGATTAAACAGCAGTAGCTTACCAAGAGAAAAGGTGGACCCGAAAGGTCTGGAGCTCCATTCTGTCTCCTTAACAACTGCCTCCGTGGAACAAACTTTCTCCTCCTCCTTCCAGGTACCATGATAACCACTATTCTCGGATTCATTATCAGACTCCAAACAAATTACTCCATCAATTCCTGAGTTAAAACAGCCCATTGTGCAAGGAAAGGTGCAAACAAAACTCTGAGGCTAAACGGCAATTTATTTTCATAAGTAGTAAAATAAAGTAGTCTTATGCCAAGAAAATAGGAAAACCAGAATAGACCACCAAATGAGAAGAATATGCAAGTATGTCAAAGCTAGGTTGTCATTTTCTTATTTGTACACATAAACCTAGATTGATAAACCAATGTACCCATAATCTTTGGGTTAACAAATACTATAAGGACTAAAATATCTCTTTAACCATCCCTTTTTTGCATCAGAGAAACATGTAATGAGGAGTACGCCTAACTAGCTCAAAGTGTTATGGCTGACCTTGAATGAGGCACACGAAGAGCAAACAAAACAAGTGAATCATGTTGAACTAATACTAGAATCTGCCATTGCAGAAAATAACTGAATAATCAAACACAACTCATAGGAGCAGGCAGGGTGATGCAGCACGAAGAGCAAACAAAACATCCACTCATCCAGGTTATAAAAAGTATTACAGAAGTATCCTAGTAGTAGTTCAACATGATGTATGTCCAGGGGAAAGGAAAACACACTAAAAGGGCAGCCCGGTGAGCGAAAGATCCCGCGTTCACACAGGGATCGAGGAAGGGCTGCAGCCCAAGAGGGAGCGATGTAGGCAGCCTACCCTGATGCCAGTATCTGATTCCACAGCTCGAACCCATAACCTATACGTCACACTGAGACAACTTTACTGTTGCCCAAGGCTCTCATTCGGAAAGACAAACACACTGCACAGAGAAAATGGGTTTGATTCCAGAAGGCAAAATGTGACCGGAATATGGTGCACTAATTTTCTGGCTCATTCTAGTAACAGACCAAAGATATTGTAAATGCATTTCATGTTCTTTGTACAGTTAACTAGTAAAGTTAAAGAAGCAAAATCATATAAGAATCATTAAAGAAGGGCCTGGAAATGATTCATTTAAATACTTATATGAAAGCTTAAGCTTCAACTTGCCGTTGTACCGTCTAGAAGACAAAGCAACTGTAATTGCATGCTAGATCAACAAAAGCAACATTCAAACTTCTGGAGATGAATGATGATGATGGAAAACAATTAATTTATTCTAAAAACAGTGATCATCAAATAAAGAATATGTGTCAGGAAACTGAAGTGACCGACCTATAATGTTAACTAATGACAGAAGGAATAAATAATAGATAAATACTATTCCCTCTGTTTGAATATATGCTTGTGCTCTGCACTGCTTTCCTATTGTTGTCGTGTTTTTCTTCACTGTCGTTTTTTTTCTTTCCATTACTACTTTGATTTTCTTCACTTGAGCCGAGGGTCTTTCCTAAACAGTCTCTCTACCCCCAAGAGATAGAGGTAAGGTTTGCGTACACTCTATCCTCCTCCTTAGACCCACTTTATGGGATTCCACTGGGTATGTTGTTGTTTTTGTTGTACTATTCCCTCCATCCCAATTTATATGAAAGAGTTTGACTAGGCACGAGTTTAAGAGAAAAAGAAAGAAATTTTAAACTGTGGTCTAAAACAAGTCATCAAAAATTGTGGGCTATAAATCATCTCATTAAGGATCAAATGAGAAAGTTGAAGTTGAATTGCTATTAGATATAGAAAGATGTCATTTTTTTGACATAATAATAACTATGATGTCTCAAAACTTGACATTTGGTTGAAAACTTCAAACTAGACAAGTTTAAAGGCTTACCGCCATCTTTGTTGTGGTCTATAATTGAAGAAGAGCAATTCTGCGAAACAGCATTAGCTTTAGTGCATCTGACTATTGGAACACTATATTTTGAAAGCTCTGATGTCGGGGTTTCAGCAACCATGGATGGGGTCAAATCAAGACCTGAAGAAGAGAAAAAAATTGTCAACATTTGTTTTCCCCTTTCTTCTTTTTTATTGTCCAAACTTGCATGTATTCGACATTGTTTTCTGAATTATCAGACCAAAAACAAATCAAGCTAAATCTCAAGTGGAAATGTCCCCAGCATTGTTGTGTTTTTGCATAATTCTTAAATAACAGCTTGGATTCCGACGAACCCATAATCCATAGCCAAACAAAAGCACTTAAATAATCAAAGAATGAAATAGTAAAGGTCCAAATGTTGTATATTTCATATTGATTTCTAAGAAATGAGACATCATCTACAGTAAAAAAGACTAACACGCGTAAACCAAACTGTGTGATTTCAGACTAATTTCTGAAAAATCACTCAAATTTAAACAATGATAAAGAAATATGAACTCACATGAAGACTTAGGGTCCGAAATTGAAGAGGAACCCAATGAGCATCTAACAAAGGAGACTTCAGGTTTGGATAAATCAGACATGGGAGTATCAGCCACGAAGGAAGGAGTGGACTTTGAAGGCCTAAACGGCGTCTCATCATCATCTTCGATTACCAGAACTGTGGGGTTCCAATTATTAGACTTTTCGGTTCTTTGCTTCTTTTTGAATGGAATTGTCAGCGGCGTCGATAGATCGATGGTGTCATTCTGCTTGACGGAGTAACCATATCCGCCGTTGCCACCGTCGTCTTCGTCATCGGAGAGAATGTCGACGGAGATCGGCTGAGACATTTTTGAGAAATTCGAATTTGAAGGGTCGAGGGTTTTAAGCTTCAGCATTAGGGCGGGAAAGGAAATAGGCAAAGCCAAAGGAGTAGTGTGATTTGGGGGTTCAAAATCGAACCATAATTATAGTTAATGCTTTATTGATATCGAATAGATTACTTAATTTTTTTATCGGGTAAATTGTTAATTCATTAAGAATTGCATTTACATATTTTCTATCTATCTATTTGATCGCTACAACAAAGTAAAACAAAAAGAAAAAATGATAAACATTAAAGTGGGGCGTGTATGAATAAATTATCATATGAGTATTGTAAATAAAAAGAAAAATATCTATAGGATGAATTGTATTGCTTAGTCCAAATCAAATAATGCACACATATATGTTAATAATATTTTTATTTTGGTTTAACTCAACAATTGATATCAGATTTGACGAGATGAGTATGGAGATGACTGAGTGATGATATATGGTTTGCTTTACTACTTTTTATCATATCAAGGTAACTTGAAAGATGCACTGGCATATGAAGTAGTTAGCTATGGACTTTGGTGTCTATAAATATTCTATCATATAGGTGGCACACATTGAATTTCAAAATATTGATGGTATTAACCATTGTCTACATACATAGAATTATTTAATTTGAGGAGTGGAACATAGTTTGAGGAGAGTGGGGAGGGGGTGTTGTATGTACGAACAAGATTCCATATTAGTAGTTGAAAACAAGAAGAAGCTATGTGTGTTCGGTTTGAAGGAAATTGTTTTATGTGGAATTTTCTTGCTTAAAATAAGTGATTTTCTACTTATTTTCTAGTGTTCATTAAGTAAAACAAAACATATTATCTCAAAAATAGCTATATTTAATCTAGGCAAATACTACCGGGTGAAGATGAGGAGCGAGGGTGTGTTGTGAACTAAATTGTCTATACAAGGGTCTATGGGCTAGAAGGAGTGAATGGGACTGATCTAGTTGGAATTATTGGGCAAATTGAAATGTTGATGAATTTTATTTGATATTTAGGCCCAATTACTAATTAATTAAATAGGACTTGGAGTTAAACGTAAGAATTTATGCATATTATGATGTTCACTATTCTCTCTCATCCCAATTTTGTATTAGTTAAATTCTCACCTCCTTTAATTTCTTCTTATCGATCAATTCCCCATATGTTATTTCTATTTCAATTTTCTTGAAATTATATTTAGTAGTTGTAATACTACAAGTCAGTTTCCTTGTGTGTAGATTTGTCAAAAAGGGTCCGCTCAATTCCATTTGATCCAAGTCTCGCAGGTCAAGAATTTTGATGAGTTAGGACGGGCAGGTCCTTTATTTGGAAGGAGCTGAAAATGCTCAATCCAACCTAACCTTAGAAGGGTCGCGGGTTGGGGAGGGTTAGCCCTTATTTTTTTTTCTTTTCTTTTCTTTTTAATCGTAAAATTCTATAACATCAAGAAAATCAAAAGATTTTCAAATCACTTATGGCAAACAATGGTGTTGTTTCAATAACACTAGCAACATATCTGGTGTGATTAGCATGTATCTAGGATACTAGAAACGCGAAATACATGTATTTGGTGTGATGCATCTCAGATACACAAGCAAGATAAGAGAGTGACGAGCAAGAAGCGAGGGAGGTGAGGGAGTGAGATTTGTCTATATATCCTAAATACATGCGAATCTACTTGAATAGAGTGTATCTAGAACAAATTACACATAATTTTGAGTCTATGTATCTCGAGATACATGTATCTGGACACACCAAAATCTAATAAGATACGTAGTATTACAACATAACATGGATCTAATTAATTAGCTCATACATTAGTGAGATTTATGTAAGTTATCCTTAAATAAATAGTTTTGGCTCATGGATCGATCCGATCAAGGCTCAAGGGCGAAAGACTTAAATGTGTTGGACTTATAAACCTTAGTTTTCAATGAGCTTGAAAAATCATATCTCAACCCTACCTTAATAACGGGTTAGATTGGACCGGTCCCAATGACGAAGCCCATTCTAACGGCTCTACTTGTGTGTATGAACAGGTTATCGAATTTGTTTCAGTGTCAAATGATGAAGGTGGGAGCTATCATCGCCTATAGAACTGAGTACGTTGGAGAATGGAAAAAAGTGGAACACTACATTATTTTTCTGCTTTTGTAAGGGATGTTATTTACTTCATTTTTAAAAAATTATTTTAAAAGAAATTCGATCAATCAAACATGAAAATTTAAAATATTTTCTTTTCCTTCGTATCAAACCTACATAACGTGATTCATGAAAAAATCTTTTTTGCTTCCTAGTTCCTAAACATATATCTATACAAATATATGGAATATCTTTTTTTGTTTCAAAAATTATTCGATGCAGTTTCAGTTATTGTTCCTCATTAAACATCATATTGTTTAATATTATTATTACAGAAATAGTAAATATTTTAAAATAAGTTGAGCAGAATAAAAATAAAATTTCTTGTCCACTTTTAATTACAACAAAAGAAAATGGTCATAATCTCTTATAATTAAAAATGAGATATCTTCTTAAACATAAAGCTAAAAAATAAATTTATAAAAGACTAGAAAATTATTTTTTTCCGAATAAAGGAATTACATGTACGTTTAATTATATTTGTTTCAATAGTATTGTTCATTCGTTCAACATGAAGAGAGAATTAGAGAGTTGACTTCTTAAACCTTTAATATCCTTCTCTTTAGCCATAAGCAAAATATATAGTATAATTAATTAAGCACGTCTATCTATTCTTTTCATGCATTTATTTATTTTTAATAATTAGGAATATTTTTTTATTTTTGACCGTCATGAAGTGGAGGTGGTGTTTTTTTAATATAAAAGTTTATAATAATAATAATAATAACGTTATGTTCACTTTAAATTAAAAAAGATCAATCAAACATCGTTTGGAGGCAAAACTCGGGGAAAGATTAATTAGACGGAATATGACATAATTGTAATCTACTTAGGATCTGATTTTATGTAGTGAGATTTTTTTGAGGTTAAGGATTAAAATAGAAAATTGATAAATATTTGAGTGGTGCTATTTTTCTTATCAGTATTATTTTTATACGCTTCTACTATTTTATTCTTCAAATTCTTTTATCTCATTAACTTCGGGTGTCATAGTATTTGTTGTTATTATAAGTTCATGGACTTTTCACGAGAATATAACCAACATGATCTTTAATGTATGGGCAATGCTTTATTTTGGTCCTTAATGTATTTCATTTGATTTAATAAGTCCTTAATGTATAATAAATGTGTTTATTTTGGTCCTTAATATATTTCACTTGATTGAAATAATCCTTAATATATGACAAAAAGTGTTCATATTGATCCTTTACCGTAAAACTAATAGATTTATTTTTTAAAAAGTGTTCTGGTTCTTTTCCTTAATGTATGAATTATAAAGTAATGTATATACTACCTTTAGTAAACTCCACTCTAGCTAACTCATTTTTAATTATATTGTTATTTTTATTTGGTCAACATATATGCTATGTATTAATTAATATAATAAAAAATACTATCATCATCACAATAGTTGACCTTCATATTGATCCATATTAATTTGGTCATTACGTAAAAACAGACGATACATAGTGTAGGGGTAATATATATATAATCATACTATAAAATGCGTGTTAAAATATTCCATAAAACTTTCATGTCAATTGCTAAGGGAAATTAAGCAAATACTCAATAAAAGCAAATTAATTATAAACATATATCTCTTTACATTCATACCCCACTAAATAATTATAATATATATTCCTAACTAATTTCGTTTAACTGATAGTGTGATGTTAAATTAGTATCATATATTGTATTGATATCATTAAGGCTGATAATTTCGTTTTATTGACAGTAAATCATTTTCTGCATATGCATATATAGCCGTCTAGCTATTATTTTTAATATTTCTTGTTATCTATTATTCTTGTGTTTTTTCTTTGAATGTTGTCTTTTGCAATTGGTGTTAGGGAAAATGGTCAAAAAATATTAATGTACTATTTAAAATATAAGTAAATTTGTCTATTTCTTTTGTTAAAATTTTGATCTAGTAATATGTAATTAAAGATACGATATTTAAGTCTGATTCAATCCTAAAAGTTAGTTTGTGCCATATAAGTATATTATCAGTGTATTCTTCAATCAATGTGAGACTCTAACTCACTCTAATATAATATTATGATCGTCGTAAAAATTAAAAGTCTATTTTTTATTGACTCCTCTCAAAGTTCTAATCCAAGGGCAACAAAAATCATAGTCGAAAGTTGGAGAGTAATTAAAGAGTTTTAGCTTTTCTTCTCGAAGAAACTAGGGATGTAGAGTCTAATCATTTTAAATTACAGTTTGCAATAAAGGCAAGTTTGCAATAAAGACAACGACGAGACGATTTGTTACAAATAAAAGTATTAATGAACCATAAGTAATTTAATGGACAAACAGCCAATTAAATTTTTAAGGACAATAATTACACTATCAAAGTCAATTTTAATTTTTTTGCAATTTTTTTTAAACATTAGCATGATGAACTCCACATTTTCCACCTTAAATAGTTAATAAATTTTATTTAAAAAAAGGTAGACCATTTCGTAAAAATGCAAAGTAGGGAAACGGTAACTCTTTAAAAAAGTATTTGGGACACAAATGTTGACATTTTAACTAATGCTCAGAAATTATTTTTATATTTTGAAAGCCATACTATAGTCTATATTATTTTACTTTTTTCCTCAAAGTTTGGAGAAACAAATATCAAAAGAAACAACTATCAAAATAGGAAAAGGAAAAAAGGATTGGAGAAACAAGTATGTATGCTTCCATCGGTGGTACAGTAGATAGGATTGCTCCTTCCTTAATCAGAGGTCTCAGATTCGAGTCTTGAGTATGAAAAAATATTTAATAGGAAGCGTTATCCTTGAACGAAACCCTAGCGATTCTGAATTAGTCGAACTTTAATGCAAGTACCGAATACCAGATGGGAAACCAAAAAAAGAAGTATGTATACTCCTTTCTTCTTTTCTTTTGTCTTTTGTTGGTTAAGGAGGGTGGGGGTGGGGTGGGGGGTGGGGGTAATTTTTCGATATTATGATTTTTGTCAAATAACAAGTTTTCCTTCTTTATTTTTTATAAAATACTCGTGTGCCTGAAAGTCTTTGATGATAATATAAATTAAGATTTTTATCATGATTACAATTTTAGAGAGACGCGAAAACAAAAGTTATATATGGTATCATTTTTGTAATTGAATAATCATTAATGAAAATTGTCTTTATATTTGACGGTGGTATTTTCAATGATTCCTATCTTATTGACGACACTTTATGTTTTTATTAGGCATAAAATACATATAGACATCGTAATTTGGCCTCATGAATTATGACAACTAAATACTCAAACTTAAGGATGTATATCTAGACACCTCGATTCGTCTCTGTTGTGTCAGTTTAACACTTCAATCTATACAAAATGATCGTCTAGACACCTTCAAAAGTTTACTTACCCTATTAGTATCGATTGTTCACGAGATACCATAAAAACGAATTGAAGTGTATATATGTTTTTAAAGTTAAAATATTTAGTCACTAGGTCAAGGGCCGGACATGAAATTCCTATGTAAACATAAAATAAATAAAAGAAGATACATATGATCCAAAAAAGAACATCAATTGCATTGAGAAAAGGACATGAAATTGTATCAATTTAATAGTGCAAACTTATAAAATGACAGCATATTTTTTTGTAGTTATCATAAATCAAATAATTAAGATGTTGCCAACCATGACCAAAAAATAAATAAAAATGGGCATAATCTCATTGTCTTTCATGTTCCTATTTTTAACTATGACAATGACTTCAATGGTTGTCATTTGCCCTTTTCTCAAACCTCTCAAACAACGGTATAGTGGTGAATTCAGAATTTAAATGTGATCGACTTTAAATTAAAGAATGTATATTATTGAATAGATGTAACATATATATAGTAGTAGATTAAAAAATCTTGATAAAGAAATTTAAGAAAATATATGTCTAAATTCTTAATTTTTTAAATTTTCCAAAATATGTCAATAAATATAATGAATCATTCACGTGCAAGCCTCCTATTAGGAGCTTGGTATGTCAAACGCTAGAAAACCTCACCTTCTATTTCATTTTCTTGCCTATATAACCGCACAAAAGAACATGGAGACGTAAAAAGAAAAGGTCCTATTAATTTATTTCGATTCAGAATATAAAAAATAAAATGATAATGGGGATTTGAATATTCTTTCAATGAAACCTTCGAAGAAAGACAGGTTTTAATTAATTCAACTTGTTTATTTGATTGAAATGATGACATTTGTTCATATTATTACAAGACACTTGGAGTTGAAAATTAAAGAAATAATTAATTGACCACTTTGAATAAAAGTAGAATCTTCGAAGAATAACAGCACTACTTGAATAATTCATTGGGAGACTAAGTCAATTTTAATCTCAATTATCACAACATTATAAAACTTAGTTAGAAAAAAAAAAGATAAATTAAGAAAATCACTTGTATGCTTAATGATTAATTATTTCTCAATTAAGATAAACTTAGTTAACATTTCCTCAAGGTAAAACTTGAGAATGGAAAAAATAAATACGCGTTTTATATTTGTAAGTAAATTACTTTATATAAATCTAAATTAATCGAATGAAGGTAATGATAAAACAAAAAAAAATGGTAATATAATAACTACTATTGATTGGGGAAAAAAAGAGAGTAGAATTTTGTATTACATACTGAATTGACAACTTTAACCTCAATTAATTCCAAACTAATAAAATTATTGTTTTCACATACTAAAATAATAGTATAATTGAACTAGAATAAGATAAAAATATCAAGATGGATCTGTAATGTGTCAGTTTAATTAATTTTTTAAAGAAGAAAAATAGTAGATTAATTTATATTATTTTCAGATCAGAAAAAAAGCTCAAAACACCAAGAGGAATCTGTACTATTATTTTAATTGATTAATTAATTTACGACATAAATAAAACTAATAATATTTTAAATTCTCAGATCTCTAAAATGCTTAAATTCACATTCTAACTCAAAAATAAATTTAGGAAAAGAAATCATTTTATTAATAAATATTAATTTCAGTTTTATAGAAATTTTAGTCTATAAATAATATATAAAAATAAACTTTCTAGTCAAAGTCAATTCGATTTGCAATTTTATAAATATAAAAACTATTTAAGTTTATAAATAAAATATTTTCCGAATCCACTAAAGGGAGGCGCAGACAGAAAGTAAAAATGCAACTCTTTGCTTGGTCTATGTTTTACTTAATAGTGCAAAAGATCCAAACTTTTTCCATTGCTTACCAAATTTTCTCTTTTTTTATGTATTTATATACACATTCATGATTCAACCATTTACATATAATAAACTCTTTTTGCATTTTGTCTAAAAACTTTGCAAGGGAGCAGCTTCTGTTCTTGTTTCTCTTTTTGGCGCTTCTTTTTTGGGATTCATTTGGAAGGAAGTATGTATACTTTGTTGTTCTGTTTCTTGAATTTGAATTGTGGGTTTCTTTCCTTTTTGTGTTTTATTTGTTGGTTTGTGATTTCTTGGATGTTGGATTTTGTGTATGTGTGGGGGTGGGGTGGGGTTTTTCTTGGAAGTTTGGATTTTTTGGGGTTTTACTCTTAAATGTTTAGTTTATGATTAGTTGGATGTTGAGTTTGAGGTGTTCTCATTAGTTGGCTTTTGATTTTCTTGAAGTTTGGATTTTTGGGTTTTTTTCTCCATTAATGGTTAGGGAAGTTTATGAGTAGTGGGATGTTGGGTTTGTGGGGGTGGGGTTCTTATTAGTTGGTTTTTTATTTTCTTGAAATTTGAATTTTTGGGTTTTTTTCTTTTGTGATTTCATGGATTTTGGAATTGTGTGGTTCTTTCTTTTTGGTGGGGTTGTTTTCAATAGTTAGTTTTTGATTTGCTTGGAATTTGGATTCTTGAGTTACTATTTTTCAGCATTTGATTCTTGGATTTGGAATGGATTCTTCAGGAATTTGTGTTATGTGATCCTTTAGGAGTATTAAAGTGTTTGTTTTTGTGAAGATCTCTTATGTTTGATTGATTTTGCTATGTTAAATGTTGGATTGGGATGTATATGTTGAAGAAATGGAATGAAGTCCTTGTGTATTTCACTGGAGATTTCATAGTGGCGGTTGATTTCTGATTTTAAGTTCTTTTTCTTATAGCTCCACTAATGTGCCATAATGACAAACTTTCTCATCTGTAATGTACTAGTTAGTTCATACCATCATTTCGCGCGCGTGTGTGAGAGATGATCAGCTAATGATGAGTTTCACCCTTCACCTAACATGGAGTATATTCAAATTTGAATCTGTATTTTCTTGTGGATTCAATTAAGCATCATGTATACATATCTCCAACAATTGATAGTATTTCCTCTCATAATGAACTCCTCTCCAGAATCATTTTTCATGCATAAATATTTCATTGGATCTACATCTGTGGTAAATGTAATAGCTTATAGATCGTGATTTTGTTTTGTCTTAGTTATCTCGTCTTGATTTTGCTTGTCAAAATCGTGGGTTTGACTATAGTTCGTTGGAAGGACGTAACCGATTTTGAATATCATGGTTGAACTATTAAATTTTATGGTGGTTGGGATTTCATCAAGAGACAGATATATACTTTCCTTTATGAATAATTTTTAAACTAAACTTGTCCCTTTTAAAATAAATTGCTGAAGGGATAACAAGTGTCATCATTTTCTGAAAGTTCACTACTTTTGGCACTAATTGAACTCTAGCACGTTGCAGTGTAGCTTTGAAAATTGATCTAGCATATATTCCCCGCTTTCTCATTTGTGCTTGTTTGTCTTTTTGTCTAGTGATTTATACGTAGCTATGAAATAGGGTTTGATTAGTTGTCCTTGTTTGTTCTATTTGTTTCCCTTAGCTATCCCTCCTTTAATTGACATCCTTTATTAATATGAAACATTAAAATCTTCTTGGTTAGCCAATATAATCACTAGAAAGGATCATAAGTTTTGTACAAGGATCATAATTCGTGGTTTTGTTACATTCTGTTAGAACTTCTTGTTCATTTGTTTGATATGTTTTTATGCAGAGGAAGCTTGATTCTTGGTGATTATTCTGAAGGGAAAACATCACAATTTTTCTATGCTTTAGATGCGGCCAAAGAAAATGTCCATGGCTGTCAAGGATGAGAAGAAAATGGCTGTTGATGTGGCAGCATGGGCATTCAATATTGTCACTTCAGTTGGAATTATTATTGTTAATAAAGCCTTAATGGCTACATATGGTTTCAGCTTTGGTAAGTTATGACACTTGTCCTGAAGGTTTATATTTTCCATTTTTTGGGGGAATTTATCTTACTGAATTTACTATCTATTGCATCTGCTCGTGTTAAATGGTCGTCGGTGCATGTTTTGTTTGTGTATGTTTCAATGAGGGTCAATTTTTTGGTTTTGCTGATCATGGATTTTGAAGTCTGAGCACTTTGAAAGAAATCTTATTTATTGAAAAAGATGATTTCAAAGATATCTAATTAATCTTGCTTCTAAGGCAAATCTATGCATAAAGTAGGCTGCTTTTCTTGAAACTATGTACGCATTAACTTTTTTGAGACCAAGAAAATGTATAAGCCGTCCAGGCGAACTATTTTAAATGAATTTTCTCATTCTAATCCTCGAGAGAAGCTGCCATTGCCTCCCTGTACTTCAATATCTAGTTTCAAAGATATGGTGTTAATGGATTAAGATAAGTCGTTGAGCTTGCCTTAGGAGCATAGTTTCTTCTTCTTAGAAAAACATGGTTTCTTGCTAATCATTTGTAAGCTTTTAGAATGAAATAGCTTGATATTTCTTATGTTATCCTGACTTTGTCTTATTATTCCGTCCAATTTGCAGCGACAACCTTAACTGGGATGCATTTTGCTACGACGACATTAATGGTGTTTTTTCTTAAATGGCTTGGGCATATCCAGAATTCCCAACTTCCGTGGTCTGAACGATTGAAATTTGTTTTGTTTGCAAACTTCTCTATTGTTGGAATGAACGTGAGTTTAATGTGGAACTCTGTCGGATTTTATCAGGTAAGTGTGAAGAATCATCAGACATTTATGCTCTACTTGTCTTGAATTTTGATCTCACATCTTTTTTCCTCTTGAACTCTCATCAGATTGCAAAGCTAAGTATGATACCAGTGTCGTGCTTTTTGGAAATTGTGCTGGATAACGTGCGATACTCGAGAGACACCAAATTAAGCATTTTGGTTGTCCTACTAGGTGTTGCAATCTGTACTGTTACTGATGTAAGTGTAAATACAAAGGGTTTTGTTGCTGCCTTCATCGCGGTCTGGAGCACTGCCTTGCAGCAATATGTAAGTTCTTGATATGAATCTGTGGTATGACTTCGCATATGTCAACATATAAAACCAGATTTTCTGGTGTATTTGCAACCTGCTTTTGTATATCTGGTCTTAATCAATTGCATTTACTGTCAAGTTAACGTTTTAATTTTCTATGTCCTCTATATGTTCCACTGACTTATTATTGTGGCTGATGGTTCTTCCTTCCGATGCAGTATGTACATTATCTTCAGCGTAAATATTCACTGGGATCATTCAACCTGTTGGCGCATACTGCACCAATACAGGCTACATCCCTACTGTTACTGGGGCCCTTTTGTGACTACTGGTTGACTGATAAGAGGGTCGACGCATATAACTATACCTCAATATCACTTGTAAGTACATCAAAGTCCTCTTTACTTGACATAAAGGAAGTACACGGTATATCATGGTCACGTAATACAATTCGCTTGAGTTTCTCATGCACTTTGAAAGGATAACGTTACACCATATAAGATGTGATATTTCTGTTTAGTAATTTTTGTGCTACCACAGTGAGGATTATCCGTTAAAGTTCAATTACCAACTTTCTACTGGTCATGTACGCATTTCTTAAAATGTTGCTTTTCTTGGCTTAAGACGTTAGACAGCTAGGTGCGCATCTTTAAGCATTTAAAGGTTGAGACTAGTACATACTAGACTCAATTGTATTTCGCCTTTGATCTTACTAGTTTGCGATTATAATTGTTTGGATGTGTTTTTTTTCTTATTGCAGTTTTTCATCGTCCTATCATGTACGATAGCAATAGGGACGAATCTCAGCCAATTCATCTGCATTGGAAGATTTACAGCAGTGACATTTCAAGTGCTTGGTCATATGAAGACCATTCTTGTCCTGATTTTGGGTTTCCTCTTCTTTGGTAAAGAGGGACTCAATCTACATGTTGTCTTCGGAATGGGAGTGGCCATCATTGGCATGATTTGGTACGGTAACGCTTCCTCACAACCTGGTGGAAAAGAGCGGATACCACCCCCCACTGTCGTCAAACCTGAAAAACACATGTTACTACCAACAGAGCTCGACGAGAAAGTATAGGGAGTCATCTCTCCGAGAAATCGAAGCAGAGTAATTGACAATTTCATACTGCCATATAGTCATTTTAGTTCAACCATATGATCTTTATATTTCACAGTCTGAATCTTTCGTGTTCTATAACAGTGAGATTTTCTTTTGTTTTCCCTAATTTTTTGTTGAAATTCATATGTTAAAGACTGCAAAGATGGTGTCATTTGATAAATTATTTTATGAAGCAATGTAGCTTTGATCTTCCCTCTTGTTCATTTTTATATTTAGTCATTTTAATAAAGGTTTTAAGTAGGGTAAAAGATTACAAGTGGCATTCTGGTGGGATGCAAAAATCGAGCAAACAGACAAAAAATTATACTACAAGAAATGTAATATTATTACATATTTTAGTCAGTAGGCCTACATATGAAAAGCTGATATTGTGTTACGCTACAAAAGAAAGGGTCTTCAATTTATAGAGGTTTAATTTTTTCCTCCAAGAAAGTAATAATCAAATATAGAAGAGATAAATATCTTTCTAAAAAGTAATTATGGTAATATTTGTTTTTTTTTTCCGAGAGAAATGACAGAATTTAAATATGATAAGAAAATAAAAGGAAAACCTTAATACATTCCACTTTGATTGTGTCTCCCTGATATTTATCTAAAGTATATACAAATAATTTTAGAATAATATTTTGTAGTTACTTATGAAAAAAAATAAGTAAAGAATCCACTTATTTTTATGAAAAATTATCTACATGCATATAATTAATAGGTATATTCATTTGATGTGAAAAGCTTCACCCAATGAATGCTGACATTCATATTTGGTAAACATTAAATATGATAAATATTCTTGTATTTTCATTGTTGTAATTATTTAGTGGTCCTTTAAATAAACATGGATGCATGAATTTGACAAGTGATGAAAATAGCCAAAAATAAATAAATTAAATATGTATGAGAATCAAATTCTCATTCAATTTATACTCATGTTTTCATTCAAATTATGATTAATACTGCCATTTAATGGTTTCTCTTGCATTTCTAGCAGATAGCACACACTCCCTCCCTCTTTGGGATTTTTTTTTAATTTCAATTTCTCACGTGACATGATTTTATATCATAAGATTAAAAAATATTTGATACATCTTTTATATTTCTTTACTTTTTTAGCCTTCATATCAAGACAAACAAATTGAACTGGAGTGAGTGATTCTTCATAACAGATTTTGTTTTTTCTTTATGATATATGAAACATATGTATCAAATTTGAGCTTATTTTACATGACTGAGATTTAATACAGTTTTTGCATGTAGTTCAGACATGAATATTCAACTTCAAAAGATCGCCTGATTACTCCATCTACTTTTAAAATGTACAATTTTTTGCTTAAAATTCATAAAACTATCAAAAATTTCTTTAAAAAATAAATTGCTTATAATATTTACCAAAAAAGGAGAACACAAGAAGTTCAAATTATACCAATACCAATATACAACTTGAAAAGTTCAACTTGTGATTTTTGATTGATTTTAACTTATATAAATATTTCGAGTATTACCAACGAAACTAGAAAGTTTGATCAGCTTATAAAATTAATCGAACGCCACTTAAAATTTAATTAGCCGTCCAAAAAATATCAAATTACCATTTTCTTCCTAGATGAGATAAATTTGGGCCAAAGGACTGCGTTGGGCCTGCAATGTTCTAGGTTTAAGATTTTGCCTATTTCTTGCTCAATCTTCAATAATACAGTTTCATCCGTTCATGTTTATTTATTTATATATATGTCTTTATTTGTATGACGCATATTTTTAGTAAGTTTAAAAGAGAATGACATGTTTTTATATTTAATAACAATTTGACTTTAAAAAATTCTTTTACTTTCAATAAAATGATTTATAGTCAAGTAAATATCTATGACTTTATCACTTATTTTAGACCATAAATTTTAGAAGTCGTTCTTTCTTTCTTTCTTAAATTTTTTGTCAAGTAAAATTACACACGTAAATTGAAACGGAGGAAGTATAAATCATCTGACTCATTGAGAAATAAATTAAAATAACTAGTATCTCTAATGATAAAGATAAAAAGTATATAAAATAATTAATTATTTTTTAAATTTTTTTAATATAATGGACAAGTAAATACAATGGAGAAGTATGCTATATTGAGGAGGACTGATGTAAGAAGTCACTGACAATTTTTACGACACTGAATGATGTATATAGACTGAACCAACCTTATCTTTTTCTTCTTCTTTTTTCATTTTCCTTGAAATAAATTATTTTATTTTTAGTTTAAATAAAACAACCAAAAGTTTAATCTACTTCTTAGATTGAAGAATATAATATTACATTTTGTCTTTCGATTATTGATAATTTTTTATTTTAGTTCTTATTCAATTTATTCAATTTTTAGTTAATAAGTTGAATATATGTTATTAGTCACTTTATGTAGAAAAATATTATAGTTGAACTACTTTTAAAAGTATATTATCCTTAAATATTGAAATAATATTACAAGTATAACATATAATATGAGTAATTAAATAGTAGAACATTTAATAATTCTAAAAATTTGTAAAAAGACTAAAAAACACATTTCAAATAATTAAAGATTAATATACTTAATCATATACCACAAAAATAAAAATTAAGATATCTATTTATAACGAATCGACCAAAACCACTATTAACCCTACATTTAAAAGGAAATACAACATATTGCATAGTAGGGACGAGTAGTGCATTCATTCGAATCTCCTTGACAAAAAATTACATTATATATATATATATATATATATATATAATGAAAATTCTGAATCCATCATGCTGGCATAACTTATGCACAAGTTTAATCATGGAAAAATGGTTCGAAATATATCCGAACTTTGATTGAAATTTCTATAACAATTCCAAATTTTGGGCAGGACCTATTACCCACCCTCTACTATTTAATAGTGTATTTTAAAGATATATAAGTGCTCACATGGACATCATAAATATTGCATCATTATAAATAATAACTTGTCCAGTTAAACACTTATATATCTTTAAAATACACTATCAAATAATGCAGTGGGTAATAGATCATGTCCAAATTTTGAAATTGTTACAACAATTTCAATCAAAGTTTGAATATATTTCAGAATTTTTTTCCATTTAATCATTTTACTTGAAAATAAGATGGCAATAATTCAGTTATAGAAATGACAAGATAAGTTAGGTGTGGAGGCAAAGACACAAGGGGCAACAGCTGCAAAAGGAGCCCACTTGTTAAATTTTGTTTACATGCATTATATAACAACTAATTTTTAGTGCTTACTGAAATTCATGGAAAAAGTGAAGTAATCAAACTGTCCATATCTTGCAAAAAATAAAATTTAAAAAAAGGACTATTTTTGGCTGTATATTGGTTAAAAGTTAAAACCTAATGCATGATTTATGACGAGTTATTTTTTACCTATATATAGTAATAATAAAAAATACTTTGTTATCATAGAAGCTAGTTTTCTAGCTCTCTTTAGGTTCCTCCTTATTAGCTTTATTTTCCATATTTTGTTTATAAACATTTTTGAATTGGTTTTGTTTCCATATGTGACATATAATTCATCCTCTAAATTACTTTTTTCTATTCATAGACTAGTCATTCACCTACTATGTGTTTTCACATCATGAACAATTATTTGTGAGTGAATGAAAGGATAACTCTTTTTATTTTAACCATTTAGGGATCGTTTGATAGGAGATATAAAAATAGTGTTTAATTAGTAATGTTGGAATCAGTAATATAATGATTAGTTATACTGACATTATTTCTTATTTAATACTCTTTTGGTTTGATATATTAAAAATAGTGTGTATTATATAATTTTATAAAGAAATATTTGTTTATAAAAATACCTTCTATACCTTCTTTAGATTTATATACTTTCAGAGATAATTATGTCTTTAATCATTTTAATAGATGTATTAACAACCTAGATATTGTTAATATCGTAATTTGCTTGATTTTTTGTCAAAGAATAAGAGTTATTTTTTTAATAAAACCAGATAGAGGTAATTTCCACTTTAAAGTATTTTTCATATTACTTACCTCATAAATTATCTCAATTTTTACATCATCAATGCAAAAAACATATAGAATACATCTTCAGTTTCAATTTATTTGTTTAGTTTTGATTTGATACAGAGTCTTCTTCCGTTTCAATTTATTTGATTGACTTTGACTTGATACAGAGTTTAAGAAAGTCAAAAAGACGTTTGAATCTTGTGATTTTAAACTAAAAATATGTAGAATGTATCAAATTAGTCATTAATCTTATAGTGTTAAACATGTCATCTATAAAAGTTAAAAATAAAGAGTTATTAAAAAATAAAAGAGATATTTTTTTAACGGATTAAAAAGAAAAATAAGACAAATAAATTAAAACGATGGAGCGATCATATTAAAAAGTTGTGTGAATCTATACAACCTTTTAAAGTCAAATATTTTAGGCACTTAAACCTATCTTTAGACTTCAACAACAGATTAGTTGTTATGTTCAACAACTTTTCAATATGAAGTTATATTGTTTGTCTTTTACTCTTATTTCAAAAAAATTAGTAGCAACATATTTATTTTATTTTTTAATATAGAAATTCACATATTAGGTAACATGTTAAATTCCATACATTACCAAACAAATTGAAATAAAATTACTGTTATCACATAAATAATACAGTAATTAAGACTTTTTAAATTTTGGTTGTTTTGTCAAAATATTAGGCAATAAACAGGAGACCTAGTGTTGAATTTAGAAAGAGACAACAAAAAATTCAAAAAAAAAGAGACAAGAATATCGAATTTACTATAGTCTATCTATCCTGAATTATGTGACAATAATATATATATAAAACTCAAAATTTTAAATTATTGATAACTCATAATTTTAAATTTTTGATCCGCCTTTAATGAAATATGAAGAATTCTATGACTAAACACTTGAGCAAAAGATGGCGTAACCAAAAATTAGCCACTAAATGATATATTTGTAACAAAATGATTTTAGTATTTTTGTTTAGCTATGAATTTTAAATAATCGATATATTTTTCTAATTCTGATAAAATTATCTCATTTTTTATTTCACTTATCAAGTTGACCTCATTGAATGGTCTCACACCTGAGTCCCCGTGCCTATTTCTTCCTCTCGGCCTTGTAGTGTGGAGCTTGCAGCCAGTTAGTCTAATCGTAGGGATCCTCTCCTTCTTATCCACCACCCATTCTAAACAATTACAAAATATGGGATCATCAAGAATTCTTATCACTATCTCACTGACAATGAAGCTACTCAAGTGATAAACACTATTCATCCGCTCCAATTCTAAAATTGTGGCTTCAAGTCACTAAGGAAGCAAAAGAAGACCTCACGGAGAGGAGTAAAAGAAATTGAAAAAATATCACTAATACATGTATAGTACACACACTTAAGTTCAGCCTGAGTTGTATAATAATTGCAACTATAAAATTTTACTCCATCTCTCCCAATATATATAACATACTAAAAAAGAATGTTATCTTTCTCTATATGACTTGTTTAAAACAAAAATAACATATTCATTGAAATTTCACAAGTGAGATTTGTGCAGATATGCAGATTTTATCACTACTTCATAGAGATGGAGAGATTGTTTCAGAAAAATCATCAATTTAAGTGCTACAATTCTCGATACAAGGAAAATGACATTGAAGAGAAATCGAAACATCATAAATTTCTCAATTTTTTTTCTTTTTTCAAACATCATGTTTAGTCAAACACCGTCAGATAATGTATTTGGAAGAAAAATGGATTAAGTAAAAGTGAGAATATGAAGTTTGATGTTACTTGTAATAAATGGTTATTTAGGTAGTGAGCTGCATACAGGCTGGGCTTTGTTGGTGGGATGCTATTAAAATCATAAACAGGCCACTCCCGGCCCTGAAAAAAAGGACAATGAGTTTCAGTACATGTTCATGTAGGCCCAATATAATAGGCCCAACACCACCCCCACCCCACCCCATCGTTTCCCGTGATAATTTATGTGACGTCTTTCGGATTTCGAGACTCAAACAAGACTTTTTATGTTCGATAGTTTTCAAATATGCAAGTTTTCATTTTTAAAAACTTAAAGATTCTATACTCGAATTAAAGGTCTAACCAGTTTAACTCTCGAAATTTTGATTGTGTCATGTAAATTGGGACGGAGAGACTATTGAAATTATTTAGTGGGCCCACTAAACTCCTCTCATGTCACTTCTTCTCGTGTGGCATTGATTTTCATTCTCATCTTTATCTTTTGTACTTCCTCTCCAAAAATAAATTATGGCCCACTATAATATAAGCACAAAATTAGTACTAGTAATTATTAATCCTTTTTATTAAACACTACTAATAATATCATCATTAGCTAAATGATCATTTATGATGAAGGTTTTTATATATCATATACTTTTCTTTTTGGCTTTTTCCCCATCTAAAAACCCTACCACCCCTTTTCTTTTGTTCAATATTTTCTCAAATTCAGTAAAAAATATTAACGGAAAAAGCTTAAATATGTATTTAACATATGCAAAATTAAGCAAATATATCTGTTGTCAAGTACTTTAGTACAATTATGTTTTTATTGTCAAATATCTGATTCACGTTTGCTTGTATTTTTACGATTAAATGATTGATAAGCTCAAAAATATTGGCTTAATAAATTCTTAAAGTATGTAAAATTGAATAAATATTATTGATGGCCCACTTAATATAAGCACAAATTTAATTATAAGGTACTTTATTAATCACAACTAATAATATCATCATTAGCTAAATGATCATTTATAATGAAAGTTTTTTTATATCATATAGTACTTTTCTTTTTGGCTTTATCCCCATTCTAAAACCCTACCACCCCTTTTCTTATGTTCACAACTATTTTTTTCTTAAATTCAGCAAAAAATAATTAATCAAACTAGTACTCAATTAAGTAGGGCCCAAATTACTTTCTATCTCAATCATATAATTATTTCTTCCTTTCTTATTTGGCTTTTTATTTCTTTTTTCCATTTTCCTCTCTCTAATAATTACATTTTTCTGTAGTTTTATTTTTGGTAATTGAGTTTGTGCACGTGTGATGTTGTTTAAGTTCCATTTATTTCAATTTGGTAATAATGAGTATTTTTTGTTTGTTTAATTATTTGTTTTGACATACATTTCGCTAATTAATTTGTATCGCGTATGACTAAAAGTAAGACGTTTTTTCCTTTAAAAAAACAGAATAAAAATCGCACTACTAGAGCTAAGAGCCTGAAATATTATATTAATGAGGAAGATACCTTATTTATCTGTCAGATTTTTTAATGATAATAATAACGAGCCTAATAAAAAATTGCTACTTCCTTCCTAGCCATATTATTTGAGTATATTTTTTATTTTATTTTGTAATGTAAAAAAAACTCAATGTCTTTAACTAATAAAATAATTTTTTTCTTATAAACTATTCCCAATTTTTTAAAAATGTTTGATTTAATTAACACTCTAGTAATTAAAATAGTAATGCTGGACATGATCAGAAAAAAAAGGGATAAAAAAGTTCTTATTTTTCTAAAATATTATATATTTTGAAAACAATTTAAGACAAAAACATATGTTCTCAATTTCCTTTTCATTCTATTATTATCCTAGAAAATTACAATAAAATAATTTGAGCGAAAAGTGTGTTTTGCTTTGTTCCTTATTTTGCAATATAACAGTTATTCTTCTTTGAATATCTCAACTTATATTCAAGTTTTTGTAAGGAATGTTATTAATTTTTAATTTTTGAATTGTTAGACTTTAATATTTATTTTTATTTTTTATTTAATAAGAAAATTGAATGCCAAAATATCTTTAACTAGAATCTAATTATGAAAAAGTTTTGTCTTATGATATAGATATAAGTTATGTAGTATTTAACTCATTATTAAATAAATAGTCGATAAGAAATCAATTTTTCATGATTAGTTCATCAATTTCTTTTATAATATATTTTTATAATTAGAAAAACAAGTTATTTAAATTCAAGAAAATAACTTTTTCTATACAAGAAAAAGAAATTCATAAAAAACATTTCATGTTGATTATCTCTCCTCTTCCCTAGTTACCCAGCATCGCTCCCACCCAAACCCTAACCACACCATCTTACCCCATCATAATATTTGTATATATAAATATTCTTAGAAATGTTTTTCATCAAATATTTTTAAAAATTGTTTAATATTTAGGAAGTTTCTTAAGTTTTTTCTTTTTTAAATAAGGTTAAGAAAAAAGAGAAATTGAAAAGAAATAATTTCATCAATAAAATAAGAATTTAGATAGTTAATGCAGACATCATATTGATCTCTCTACTGCTCCCGCAAACGGTGATGTCTCGATTCCTACACAGGATTGCTACCTTTTTCCGGGAATTCTCAAAATAGATTAATCAACTAATCTGCTCTGATTCCCTAATTACTAAGTAAGTTACACAAGTGTGGAAACAATTAAATAAATTAAATTCGAGGCCTTGGTTTTAGGATCTCCAATTTAGCATTTTAAACCAATAGAAGATATTCAAGATTTTAACTTTTTTTTTTTTGAATGTCTTCGTTTTTTATTTATCGAAGACAGTCTCTTCACTTTATAAGTTAAAAATAAAATATGCATGCACACTATTCTCTTCCCATCTGGTGGGATTACACTATATATATATATTATTGTTATTATTATTTTTTATTTGGGTTAGAAATGTTATATGTTCAATGCCATTTCAGTATTTTCAATGGTGTAATTTTTTTTTAAAAAAATTTCAATGGTGTTATAGTTTTGAATTTTTAAATATTTTTTACAGTTTTATTGCAGTAATTGAAATTAATAACTCCCTTCATGTTCATTCATACATTTTTTAAATAAATGGAAAAAATAAATTGTTTCTTAAAAGAAAACACATATTATTGGCAATATTCAATCCATATAATAGTGACATTTTGGACTTTGTCGGCGAAGAGGTGTATCAAAGTGTTGAACTTCTTAATTATGGGGGGCCAAAATATATTTATCCAACACTTTTTCTTTTTTTCTTCTTTCACACAATTCCTTAACGTTGTTTTGAATTCGAGTTCTAAATATGAAAAAATTCTTGAGAGAAAATGTTATCCTTTAAATGAGACTCTGTTCAATACAAATTTGAATTAATCGAGCTCTAATATGCATAGCGGACATCGAGTGGAAAAACAAAAAAACAACTTCTGAACACTTTCTTTTCCTTTGAAATTGTGGGGCTAAGGGTATAAATATCCGTTTTTGTGATCGTTATTTTAATTTGTAATTTTATTTTAAAACTTTTTTTTTTTGTAAGCTTACTGTTTGGAGAATAATTTCATACGAACACAATTGAAAATTGAAACAGATTCTCTATTTTACAAGATAGAGAATTAAATTGCACATATATTACTCTTCTTAAATTTCACTAACGAAATTATATTGAGCAAGTTATTATTGTTACTGAAGTTGGAAATATTTATTGAACACTTTCTTACTTTTTTTTTCTTCTTAGAATTTGTGGACAAAGGCACGTGTAATTTAGGGTTGGTGGACCCTTCAACCCCAAGAAACAAAGAAAAATTGGAATTTCTTTTCCCATATTTACCAGTTTTTCAGTGACCCTGTCTTTAATAAATGCTCTATTAAGTTCATATTATTTGTTTTTTATTTTAATTTAAAATAAATAGTATTTTATTAATTTAAAAAGTATTATTTTTTATTTAAAAAAATCTATCCTTCTTTACATATTTTGAAGTAGTTTCTCTCCAATTACTTATTTATGAGTATTTTTATTATTTTTCCATAAGCATTTGATATGCATATCGTATTAATAATTATTATAAGTGTATTGATCAAAATCTTTTTTTAAAATTAGGAGTAAATAAGTTTTAAGAGGTACTTCATTCGGCCTATTTTATTTATCATTTTTTCTTGCATATTTGTTAAAAAAAATAATTTGGAATTTATTTTTATTTATTTTTATTTACTTTAATTTGATCATATTTTAATGCTATTCTCTTTTTCACCCATTAACATCTCTCTTCATTTATTGAATAAAAATACAAAAATAATAATTTTTTTAAAAAATAACTATTATTTTGAATCAACTATTCATAAATACAACAAACTAAAATAGATGGGACAAACTATATCAAAGACAAAAACATCAAATAATATGACTCAAAGATAGGAGTACTCTCTCCATTTTATTTTACTCGGTTCTTATAATAAAAATAAATATATTATTTTATTTGTATATTATAACAATTTAAGAGAATTTTATTATTTTTCATACTATTTATAGTATTAAATAATTATATATAATAAAAATAATTAAAATTTAAAAAAATTCAAAATATTATTAATAAAAAATATACTAGATCAACATGATCAAATAATATAAAACGGAAGGGTACGATAACAAAAAAAAAAAATGAACAAAGGGAATGGGTTGAATTAATGTGAACACTCAAGTAGCACATCAAAAAAATTCAATGCTACTCACTTGGGAATTGTTCTGTGGGCCCACATAATATTTCCTCCGTTCAACAATAGTTATCCATGGTACTATTTTGAAATGTCTAACAATATTTGTCCACTTTATGAAATTAATCAATAATTTTACACATAGTTCCTAATTTACCCTTATCATAATTATTTCTCTAATACATTTTTCAAGACGTTGTATTTATTATATTCAAAGAGTGATATAGTAAAATTATTCATTGATATTATTGTTTAATATTTCAAAATAATATAGTACACAAATATTATTGAACAGATGTAGTATTTAAATGAATGAAAAAAGAAAGATATAAAAGTAGTAAAAAAAAAAAAAGACAAAACAAGAAAGAGTGTGTGTGTGAGACATAAAACTAAGATGGAAAAAGTGGGGTAAAAAGAAAAAGGGAAGATTGGTATTAATTGAAATCTAAGAAGAATCTAAGGAAATGGACAGTTTTTTTATAAAATATAGGTGACATAATTCACTTTTTTTTTTTTATATAAAAAAAAAACTTTAGAAAGTAAATATCCAAAATAACTGTAAAAACTAATTAAAATAAGCCCTTCTTTGGAACTAGAGTGGACCCTATGAAATGTACTATCTATATTACCCTTTCCTTTTTCTTTTCACTTTTTTTTTTTGTGTCCTAACTTTAGTATTCCATGCGTGCAAATTGTAGTATTGGCATTCATCCTCCAATTCTATAAAGTAATAGAATGATGAAGACTTGATAGAGATATTTTTGTGGAGGGATGAATATATTTAGGATCAACAGATATGGTGCAGTGGATGAAGCTATTTTTTTCTTAATTAAAAATTTTGAATTCGAGCTCTGAGTATGAAAATTTTTTTGGTAGGGAGCGTTGATGAAGCCCTATGTGGCGCAAATCTGATATAGTCAAGCTCTAATGCGAGTACCTAATATCGAATGAGAAATTAAAAGAAAATATGTATATCTTTATTCATTCGAAATTTCAAAATTGAGTCCTTGAAATGAGAAGTTTCTCGTTAATGTGCTTTATACTCAACTAAAATTTAAATTGATCAAATTAATAAATTTAAATACCATATTATAAAAAAAGATGTAATTATCTCTTTTGCTCCTAAGTACTAGGTTTAAAATTGTTTGTGACATGAGGTTTAGGAAATAAAGATTTTTTTTTGAATGTTGTGATTTTAAACTAACGATATGTAGAATGTATCAAAATGTCCTTTAATCTTGTAATATCATGAGTAAAGTTAGAATTAAAAAGTTATTAGAAAGGGAAAAAATACATTTTTTTTTAAAAACAAACTAAAAAAAAGTAAGGTCAACATTGAAACAGAGAAAGTACTATTTAATTGGTCACAAGTTATTTCATATATGCAAATCTTGTTTGTAATGTTCAATTGCTCACAAGTTCTTTTGTAGTTCTTGTGTTTTATAATGATAAAAGTATATTTGTCACTAATCTTAGTGAGTCTATAATGCCTTATTAATCCATAGTGTTTGTACTGATACTATTCATCCACTAACTTTTGAGTGCAGACTGCGATCCAGAGATATCTACCAGATCCGGCATATAGTTGAGTTTGCTCCAGATCTTAGGATGAGCTACTTTCGTTCGAATTGAATAGTAGATTTTCTTATTTTCTTATGTCTTTCTTTTCAGTCATTGAGACACCTTATTTATTAGTTATTACCATTCTTATACTTATTAGTTAGATGTTTTGGTACGATGACTTTCGAATTCTGAATTGTGTTGTGCCTAATCATTGTATTTAGATGAAGTCTTGTTTTGATTTTTTATTTTACTTGATTACTAATTTCTTGAATATATTTAGATTTCAAATTTTAATCAATTTTATTTTTGTCTCAACTTATGAAAATGATGATTCTTTAGTTGCTGAAAAGTGTTGTACTTCTGAAAATTCACTCATTTTTTTCTTCTAAATTGCTTGTGAAGCATAATTTGATCTCTCTCTCTTAATGTTCTACTATACTATTCAAATATTTTTGTTATATTAAATGTGTAGTTTAGGAGTTTTTACATCAACTCATGATTAATTATGCATTCATTCAATGATTATCTAAAACTGAAATATATATTTCAATTTTTTTTTATATTGTCTTATTGATGCAATGAACTTAAACTATGACTTGAAACTGCAATATTGGTTCCCAATATCTTATAAATAGTTTACTATTTCTGCATAATTAATCCTTGTATAATTAATATATACATAAAATAAGTAATACATGGATATATTCATTACTAATCTGTATAATTATTATATCTGTATAACTATAACTAGCTAACAAAAGCACTTTTTGATTTTCAAACAACCACTTGTAAATTATATTATTGGTCTTCACTTGTAAGGCATTTTTGGCCAATTTTCACCTAATTGAGAACGTTATTCGTTTAGTTTCCAAGTTAGCCTAACTTGGAATTTTGACTTTTTTGTGTCTTTTGATTTGTTAGTGTTTATCAACAAATCAAATCTAGAGATAACTCATATGGATTTTTACATAAATTAAAATTTAGAAGATTATTATTTCCTTTTATTTTTATGTAAGATTTGTACAAAATATATACTTATTTGTTTATCTTAAAACAATTATCATTTACATAAATAAAATATATATAGCAGATATCAATAAGTATTTTATTGTAATGTCAAGTTTAATCAATCATTAACGAGTTTTCTTAAATTCAATGGCGGACCTAACATGGAGGCTTGTGGGTTCTCAAACATCTATTGTTTTTGGCCGGATTCAATACATTATTCAGAAAAAAAAATATAAATATTAAGTGAGCATTTATAACTAAATTCTTTTCTTTCTTTTTTCATTTTTTAGAGTTTTTTCTGACGACTATTTATGACTTTGAAATTTTAAATCAGTCACTTTAATGTAGGAGATAAATAAATTATACTTCAAAATTCAAACGAATCAAAAAACTTTTGTTCTTCTCAACATCTTTTATTTTGATAATTAAAAAGAAATAATTGGAGAAAGTTCTATTAGCCAACATTAATGTGCAATCAACTTCTTTATTAGTATGATTTATTTTGGGTAGAAGATTATTTAATATGAATGAACTCTATAGGGGTATGATAATAAAAATTCAACCTTTTTGTCACTTTGGTACTTTAAATACCATAATAAATCAATTTTAATGATCATCCCAATTGTTGAATGGGCAAGTATTTTTATTTATTCCTAATCAAATAAATGATTTCAAGTCATTTAGAAACTTCATGCTAGTGCCTAGTGGCCCTGTCCAAGTACAAAAAATTAATTTCTTGATGTAAACAAATAAATTTGGGTATTCATTTGCCTTTTTATTTCTCTATTTGAAATGATTGTTATTCCAAAACTCTATCACTATATAAACTTATATAAATGACATGCTTTTATTATATTTGTTTTTGGCATATGTACTTTTTTGCCTTTTAGATTATAATTATTTTAATTTGCTTCCTCTACCACTTAGCATTAAGGTTCAGAATCTGAATTTTTTTATTAAAAAATAAAATAAAATTATCACTCCAACACAATCTTTGATTGTACATTTTTTTCCTTTTCATAAATAAAAACATAAGCTAATATTTTAAAGATTTTAATTTCATGATTATTCCCACTATCCTCAAAATACCTTAGTTAATTTTCATGGGGTCATTGAAATACAAATAGAGGTGGAAGTTGCATAGATTCGAAGTATCTAAATGAATTTCAATTTTTAAGATTCTTCAATGATTGGGTATGATTTAACCTACAATATTTTCTTCTTTTTTCTTAAAATATAGGGAAGAACAATAACAACTACAACAAATTCAATGTAATTTCATTATATATCGACCTATTCATACATTTGAAAAAATAGAAAAATTGTATCTGAAAGACCCTTGATTGAAAAAATAGTGAAAAAGAGACATTAACAACAAATCGGGAAACTAAAAATAAGGGAGATTTTTGTACAAAATTGTTGCTCACTAAATATTTATAAAAATATATCTTAAACATATAACTATTTATATATAAAAAAATTATTTTTGAAATGTAATTGGACACAGGAAGGACAAAATAGGAAAATAATTTTAGACAAATAAAATAGATAATAGTAGATAAAAAGGGCTTTATGAGAACAATGACATGTCCATGAATGTATGTTCGCACGTGTGGGCTAATTTTGATTGTTTCTTTACCGCTTTCGTACTACCAAAATGACAAAAATAGCCCCACATAAATAGGGATATGTGATAGAACAATAGTTCAAAAATTAAAAAAATCAATTTTTTGTTTATTTTTTATTTTTATTTATTCTATTTCATTCACATTAGTTACTTTACTATTTATTACCAAACAAGAATTATCATGGACCACACAATCCTCAAAAATGGTAAAAATAAATAAATTATGTGCACACCTTTATACTATTATTAAGTAATAAATGAAAGATATTTATAAATTATTTATATAATCATAATTAAGTGGTATATTTTTCTATCTTTATTTATGAATTTTATAATTAGTTTTTAAAAATTAATACAAACATTTTATATGTGAGGAAAAGAATTTTTTTAAATTAGAGGGTGTTTAACTAAGTTTATAAACTGGTCAAATTGACTTATACATATATTTTTTTTATTATCTACATATTTGGCAAACACCAAAATATATAAGCTAAAATCAACCAAAAATTATAAGTTGATCATTCTTAAATTGCAATTTTTCTGCTTACACGCATTTTTTGGTTCGACAAACTATTCTACTATTTTATCGACATATATTTATTTTTACCAAACACGTTAATTATTTATTCCTGTAGGTTTGATACTTTTATGGAAATACATAATTATTTATAAAATTAATTTCAACACTTAAAAGTATTTATCAACATATAATACTTATCAACTATATATTATCGAGGCTCTAAATACCTTTTTTTTGTTAATTATTGTTCACTAAGCAACAATTATGGCAAAAAAAGAGAAAGTAATCACTTCAATAGGTTTAATATTATTTATTTTTTTGAGATTTTAGATTGTAGATTTCCTATTTTCCTTTTCATAATAATAGCTTTTCTTTTCTACTTTATTTCCTTTTTTTTCCCATTTTAAACTCAGATTGGTCACGTTGGGAAGCTATCAAAATAGAAACTAATTATGAGTACACAAATTCCAACTCACATAAAAAATGTGTGCAAATAATAATAATAATCATGAATATAAACCCCCCAAGCAAGATTGTGGAAAATTCCATTTCAATTCACATTAACTCCATTGCAATTATTGCTCAAAGGAAAAAGAAAGGAAATGCACAATATTCTTCCTTATAAATACTCCTAAATAAATAAATAAATAAAATCAACTAAATTTTTTAGTTTATTATATGGGGTAAAATCCACACTTGACAAACGGATGAATCAGACTATGATATGTAGTTGAATCTAGATAAAAAAGACAATTGTCTGTGTTTGCTTTGCCTCGAATAAACTCTGACAAACAGTCGAATCGATCTATGATACGTGACTGAATCCAAATCAGCGAAATGATGGTCCTTTTTACAGCGACATGAAAGTATCTTGAAATCGTAGTCTCCAACGTGGCTTGAATCCTGAAATCATAGTCCCAAACGTGGGTTGGATTTGTATTGCCTCGATACTACCACATGCCATGTAACCAGATAAATTATCTTTTTAATTAAAATTTTCTTAAAAGGCAAACAAAAAATATGCGTTTGTAACATATTTTAAAGTTATAGAAAATAAACTGCAATCACAAATAAATATGAATAAACATAATTTTATTGATTAAACAATATGGGCACAAATTTGTTTGTTCCATGATTGAGGATCGTAAATATCGTATTTCTCTAATATAGAATGATTGAGACCTCCTTGCGATATAATTGATCGCTAGACCATCAAACGATGGCTTCAACAAAGACAATATTTAATGTCTTGATCTTTTTGTGAAATATATTAGTACTCTTTACACCATCATGAATCAGAATTTCGGATAGAATAGCCTCTCATGTTCCTAACTGAAATCGAACTCGTCTTGTACAGTTTCACAAAATTTCAATGTCTATAATATGAAAAGTAAAATGAATCGAAACAAGTATAAATAATATTTTTACATTATCAAGTACAATATATTATTATAATTTTTTAAGTTTTTTAATGAATTATTAATTTGAACAATTTCTGAACAGCCATGCCTGTTAGAGAGGGAAACATCCTAGCAGGAACACAAGGGTCCCACCTATCTATATCTGTACAATTCTCTCATCACAGTTTTTGGTCTTAATGTCATTTTCTATTTTAATTAAAAAGTTTATTAATCTCTAATTAATCCCTCATCATAAGGACTTAAAAGAGACAATTAAGTTAATTAAATTTAATTAATTGAGGCAAATGGAATCTCCTATTATTAATGAATTAAAGAGTGATAGATCTACCTTTAATTAATCACACGTACGCGGAAACCTATACAGACAAAACACTTTGTTTTAATAACACAAAATACCTTAAAGAGGTTTTAAAAGAGGCAAAATTCCTAAATAGGGACAAGTTTTTTTTTTTCCTTTTTGAGAAAAATATAATTAGAGATTAATAAAGTCAAAATAACTACTATAAATCTAGAAGGATTAGAGAGATTTTTCAAAAAATAGGAATAATACAAGATGTATGATAGTTTTTAAAATTTTAAAATTTTGTAGCGAGTAAAAGAGCTTTTTAAATATTTTTTATATATATGATAAGTAGATATATTTAACGATCTATTGAAAAATTAAGTTATAAAGGACACGTTTTGGTGTACTAAACTTTTGTTATGTATGGATTCAAAAAAGAATCTAATAATAGAGGTCGTTTGATAGCTTGTTAAAGTTAGGCAGTTATTAGTAATATATGCCTTAGTTAGGAAGTATTTATGTATTGTTTTATAGATAAATAATTAAATATTCTTCCATTAATGTAAAAATAGAAAAATTATGTGATATGTTTGAAATAAATGTTTTCCCTGAAATGTTTCTAGACTAAAAAAGTGAATATTCTATTATTAATAAAGTAGAAGGAAAATAAATTATAACATTTATGTGACATGGTTGAAAATAAGTTTTTTTCCTAAAATATTTCTAGAGTAAAATAAATATTCTGTCATTATTGTAAATCATAAATAAAGTAGAATGAAGGTATATTGTACTAACATTTATGTGACATGGTTGAAATAAATTTTTTTCCTTCGATCCAAAAAAAATATTTATGTTTATATCGTTTGACTTGACACAAATTTAAAAAAGTAAATAGTTTTTTAAAATTTGTGGTCTAAAACAAATCTCAAATATATGTGAGTAAAACACAGAATTCTATAATTAAATTATTTCTAATTATAGAAGAATGACAATCATTTTGGGACAAACTAAAAAATAAAGAGTGTCACATAAATTAAGACAATGAAAATATAATCCAATATTTTAGTAATATGATCTGATTTTAACCAATACTATTATTTGCAACTAATGAATTTAAAAGAAAAAATTTCTTTTGTACATGCTTAATAATAAAAAGGCAGTTTCGGTGCACTATAACTCTCGTTATGTGGGAGAGTGCGGGATTTAGGAAATTTTTTTAACACAAGAATTTAAAGTACGCAATCTAATTTATTTTGTATTTCTGCGACAGATTATTTCCATGATTTGAACTTGTGACTTGATGATTACGTAAAGATAACTTTATCAGTTACGTGAAGACTTCCGAACCTTTCAAAAAGACTTGTTCTCAAATTTTAAAAGTTTGGTTTCCCATATAGAAAATTTTACACAAGAAAAAGGAAGACCATTCACATAAGTCACATAAAACCAAACTTCAAATCATACTTTGAGGAGAAAAAAAAACACATATTACAGAGAGAAGAGCTGAAAATATGGGTCACATGGCATCTGGTGCACCAGCTGTGTCCACTCTTCTATCTCTCCTCTCCCAATTTCCACCCCACTCCACTCCCCCGCACCCCCACTCCCACCCCCCACAATCCAAAGCTAGAGTTTGTTCTCAAAATTTCAACTATACATACCCTTCTTACCTTCCTAAATCTGCCTTTTGACTCTCTTCACATTCTACTACTCCTTTCCCTTTCTCTATTTGTCTGTTTAAAACTTCTACTAATCCTATCTTTCTTTTCAGAAAAATATGGAACCCATTCAAGAACTCAAGCTATAGATTCAAGAAAATCTCCATTTAAGCTATAAAGTTTCAATCTTTGAAGATGAAAGCTCACAAAACTGTGTTTTACCAACACCCTTTAAGCTTAAACAAGCTTTTCTTTGTTCTTCTTCTTATCTTCTTTCTTCCTCCAGCTTCACCAGCTTCTGTTAATGGTCTTTTTAAAGACTCCCAACAGCTTCTTTCCTTTAAAGCTGCACTTCCACCAACCCCAACTCTGCTTCAGAACTGGTTGTCATCTACTGACCCTTGTAGTTTCACTGGTGTTTCATGCAAGAATTCTAGAGTTTCTTCTATAGATCTCAGTAACACTTTTTTAAGTGTGGATTTCAGTTTGGTCACTTCTTATTTGCTTCCTCTTTCTAATTTGGAGTCTTTAGTGTTAAAGAATGCTAATCTTAGTGGTTCTTTAACTTCTGCTGCTAAATCCCAATGTGGGGTTTCTTTAGACTCCATAGATCTAGCTGAAAACACAATTTCAGGACCTATTTCTGATATCTCTAGCTTTGGTGTTTGTTCAAACCTTAAGTCTCTTAATCTTTCTAAGAATTTCTTGGACCCTCCTGGTAAAGAAATACTTAAAGGTGCAACCTTTAGCCTCCAAGTTCTTGATCTTTCTTACAATAATATCTCAGGTTTAAACTTGTTTCCATGGGTTTCATCTATGGGGTTTGGTGAACTTGAGTTCTTTTCTCTCAAGGGTAACAAACTAGCTGGAAGTATTCCTGAATTAGACTTCAAGAATTTGTCATATTTGGATCTTTCTGCCAATAATTTCTCAACTGTTTTTCCTTCATTCAAAGATTGCTCCAATTTGCAGCACTTGGATTTGTCATCCAACAAGTTTTATGGTGATATTGGTTCTTCACTTTCTTCATGTGGGAAGCTCAGTTTTCTCAACCTTACCAATAACCAGTTTGTAGGTTTGGTCCCTAAACTACAAAGTGAAAGCCTACAGTATTTGTACTTGAGAGGGAATGATTTTCAGGGTGTGTACCCAAACCAGCTTGCTGATTTGTGCAAAACTGTGGTGGAATTGGACTTGTCATACAATAATTTCTCAGGTATGGTTCCTGAGAGCCTTGGTGAATGTTCAAGTTTGGAACTTGTTGATATTTCCAACAATAATTTCTCTGGTAAGTTGCCTGTTGATACTCTCTTGAAGTTGAGTAATATGAAGACTATGGTCTTATCATTCAACAAATTTGTTGGTGTTTTGCCTGATTCTTTCTCTAATTTGCTGAAATTGGAGACTTTGGATGTGAGTTCTAATAATCTCACAGGGGTTATTCCATCTGGGATTTGCAAAGATCCTATGAATAACTTAAAAGTGTTGTACCTTCAGAATAACTTGTTTGAAGGCCCTATACCTGACAGTCTAAGCAACTGTTCACAGCTGGTGTCACTTGATCTTAGCTTTAATTACTTGACTAGGAGAATACCATCTAGTTTGGGGTCATTGTCAAAGCTGAAGGATCTCATCCTTTGGTTGAATCAGCTTTCAGGGGAAATCCCACAGGAGTTGATGTACTTGCAGGCTTTAGAGAATTTGATTCTTGATTTTAATGACTTAACTGGACCAATACCTGCAAGTCTTAGCAACTGTACCAAGTTGAATTGGATTTCATTGTCAAATAACCAATTGAGTGGTGAGATACCGGCTTCTCTTGGTCGTTTGTCGAATCTAGCCATTCTTAAGCTTGGAAACAACTCAATCTCAGGGAATATACCTGCTGAGTTGGGTAATTGCCAGAGCTTGATATGGTTGGATCTCAATACTAATTTCCTGAGTGGCTCCATTCCACCGCCTTTGTTCAAGCAATCTGGAAATATTGCAGTGGCATTGCTGACCGGAAAGCGATATGTGTATATTAAGAATGATGGGAGTAAGGAGTGCCATGGAGCAGGGAATTTGCTGGAGTTTGGAGGGATTAGACAAGAACAGCTGGATAGAATCTCAACAAGGCATCCTTGCAATTTCACAAGAGTTTATAGAGGTATCACTCAGCCAACATTTAACCACAATGGCTCTATGATATTTCTTGATTTATCTTATAATAAGTTGGAAGGTAGTATCCCAAAGGAATTAGGGACCATGTACTATCTGTCTATATTGAATTTGGGGCATAATGATCTGTCTGGTATGATTCCTCAAGATCTTGGAGGCTTGAAGAATGTTGCAATTCTTGATCTGTCATATAATAGGTTCAATGGCCCGATCCCGAATTCCCTCACCAGTCTTACATTGCTTGGAGAGATTGACCTGTCAAACAATAATCTCAGTGGAATGATTCCTGAATCTGCACCATTTGATACATTCCCTGATTATAGGTTTGCAAATAATTCTCTCTGTGGGTATCCTCTCCCCCTACCTTGTAGCTCGGGGCTGAAATCGGATGCAAATCAGCATCAGAAATCTCACCGCAGACAAGCATCGTTGGCAGGGAGTGTGGCGATGGGTTTGTTATTTTCCCTCTTTTGTATCTTTGGTTTGATTATTGTTGCCATAGAGACAAAGAAGAGGAGGAAGAAGAAGGAGGCTGCTCTTGAAGCTTATATGGATGGTCATTCACATTCTGCAACTGCAAACAGTGCCTGGAAGTTTACGAGTGCTCGTGAGGCGTTAAGCATTAACCTCGCAGCATTTGAGAAGCCTCTCAGGAAGCTCACATTTGCTGATCTTCTCGAAGCCACCAATGGTTTCCACAACGACAGTCTTGTAGGCTCTGGTGGTTTTGGTGATGTCTACAAAGCTCAGTTGAAGGATGGCAGTGTTGTGGCTATTAAGAAGTTGATACATGTCAGCGGACAGGGTGATCGAGAATTCACTGCTGAAATGGAAACCATAGGGAAGATCAAGCACCGGAACCTTGTCCCTCTTTTGGGCTACTGCAAAGTAGGGGAAGAAAGACTACTGGTTTACGAATACATGAAGTATGGAAGTCTTGAAGATGTCCTGCACGATCGGAAGAAAATCGGGATCAAGCTGAATTGGCCTGCAAGAAGGAAAATCGCCATTGGAGCTGCGAGAGGGTTGGCTTTCCTACACCATAACTGCATTCCACACATCATTCACCGGGACATGAAATCAAGTAATGTCTTGCTTGATGAAAATTTGGAAGCCAGAGTATCTGATTTCGGAATGGCAAGGTTAATGAGTGCTATGGACACTCATTTGAGTGTCAGCACTCTTGCAGGCACTCCCGGATACGTTCCTCCTGAATATTACCAAAGCTTTAGATGTTCAACAAAAGGAGACGTTTATAGTTATGGTGTCGTATTACTTGAGCTTCTAACCGGCAAACAGCCAACAGATTCAGCTGATTTTGGTGACAACAATCTTGTCGGATGGGTAAAGCTTCACGCTAAAGGAAAAATAACTGATGTCTTTGATCGAGAGCTATTAAAAGAGGATCCAAGCATTGAGATTGAACTTCTACAACACTTAAAGGTAGCTTGTGCTTGCTTAGATGATCGACATTGGAAACGTCCCACGATGATACAAGTTATGGCTATGTTTAAGGAGATTCAAGCAGGGTCAGGCATGGATTCGACATCCACAATCGGAGCTGATGATGTCAATTTTAGTGCAGTTGAAGGAGGGATAGAAATGGGGATAAATGAAAGTATAAAAGAAGGCAATGAGCTAAGCAAACACCTTTGAATGCACTAAATCAAGAGTTTGTTGAAAGCTCACAAATTTTCCAAAATCATATGCAAAGAATTGCCAGTGTAATTTTTAGCCAATTATTGTATGTACCACTAGTTCCCATCCATAAAATCTTGTGTTATTATACATAAAAGGAAGGTTGTTTTTCTTTTTTAAAACATGTAACAGTGTTGTATATAAATAGTGTATGAGTTTGTTTTTGCTACTTTTAGCTTTTTGTTGAATTTTGCTTCTTTTTTATTTTTTGAGATACATTAACATTAGATTCACATCTATCTAATCCTTAAAAGCAACTGTTAAGACTTCTGACCTCATTGATGGTGACTAAGTTGAGACTATTTTTGGCCCTTTCTTCAATGATTTTTCATCCGTTTCCTCTTTTTCTTCATCTTACTCTTTTGTTCGTCTCAATTTATGCGGTATATTTTTCTTTTTGATATGTCTATAAAAGAAGGAAAAAGGGTGAAAGGAATAAATATGTCCACCGTTCATAGTTTGGTTCAAAAATATCTTTATCGTCAATATTTTGATTAAAAAATACTCTTATTGTTATTTAATTGGTAAAAAATACTCATTTTTCAAATAAATATATTGTTTATTTTTTTTTAAACACATTTTTTTTTTCTAATAATATTTTTTAAACAATATATTTATTTGAATAATGAGTATTTTTGATCCATTAAATAACAATAAGGATATTTTTGAACCAAACTACAAAAGGAGGACATTTTTGTCCCTTTTCCCATAAAAGAATGATATATCTTTTACTTTTAATGCAATGATTTATAGGTCTAAAATTCATTTTGGATCACAAATTGCAAATAGTGTCCTATAAAATTGGGACAAGGAGTCTTTTACTTTTAAAAATGACTTAATACATAGTCATGAACTTGTTAAACTTGTCCAGATATTTCATTTAGATACTTGAATTAAGATTTGTTCTAGTAACATCTTAGTTTTTAATATTAAATGTTTTAATTTTTGATATATTATTTTTATATGTCATCTCATTCGTCTGTTAAATAGTTAAGTTTACCATATAAAATATATCAGCTCATTTAATTATACACATTCACCTCAATAAATCGTAAAATTTCAGTCATTTTCTACTTAAGCTTGTGGTGGATGGAATTGTTATTCCTAGACTCCATGTATTCTCCTTTTGGTTGCTAATATACATGTAGGGGTCTTGCCTAGCCCCATACTATCTAATAAATGAATGAAAACACACGTAAAAGTTGTTTCGATATTTAAATATTTTTTAAGAAGTTGAGACGATCAGAATTGAAACATGACTTAATTCGAATGTGTACGTGAAATATTGAGACAAATTTAGAAGGTGCTATACATTAAGCCTTAAAAAATTGTAGCATGTCAATGCATGTCTCTTGTTCTGCATGTGTGCAGTTAAGACATCATATCCTTTATTCAACTACAGGTTTTGTAGGGCCTTTTAGGCTCTTCTTCTAGCCACCTTCCTAACTTTGAGAGTTTTCTTTAAATTTTTTATTTTCTTTAATAATAATTGTAGTTAATCATTAATAAAAGTCAAATTTGTAATCTAAGAAAATAAATTAAAATATGTTGTAGCAAGTTAAAATATACTAATATTCTAGATTATTCAAATTCTTCAAAAAAATATTGCAGCAATTCTTAAAAAATGTATTACTTTGAAAAAACTCAGTATGTACCTATCGATATTTTTGAAAAATTCATGTAAAATAGACGATTCAATACTGCTCTTTCTTTCATCGTTAGATATCTGGTACGAAGAAAAACATTTTTCAGCAACCAAATATCAATAAATATTTTTGCTGAAAAATATATTTTTAAAAAAAAAATAAAATCTAGAAATACACCCTTATTTTTTTCAAAATTTGCTCTCCAATAATTAAGGGTCTATATAATATTTCCATAATACAGACAGCTAGCAATGCTTTGACCATTCAACTAACGTATTTCTCCATCACATGATTGAATAGTTTATTTATATCTTTAATCAAAAGAAAAAATTATTTGCATTTCCCACCGGGGGGGGGGGGGGGGGGGGGGGGGGGGGGGGGGGGGGGGGGGGGGGGGGGGGGGGGGGGGGG
>JAJOOR010002367.1:0-55779 GCA_036250505.1 Solanum acaule | reverse complement strand
ATAAGTTCAAGTTTTCAATTCAAGTTCATATCTAATTTCTAAACTTAATTAGTTATATATTCAAGCTAATTAGTTCCAAGTTCAAGTTCTAATTTCAAGTTCAAGTCTAAGTTCAACTTCAAATTCTAAGTTCAACTTCAAATTCGAAGTTCAACTTCAAGTTATAATTTCAACTTCAAGTTCTAAGTTCAAGTTCAAATTCTAATTTCAAGTTCAAGTTCTAATTTCAAGTTCAAGTTATAATTTCAAGTTCAAGTTCTAAGTTCAAGTTCAAATTCTAATTTTAAGTTCAAGTTCTAAGTTCAAGTTCAAATTCTACGTTCAAGTTCTAATTTCAAGTCCAAGTTCTAAGTTTAAGTTCAAATTCTAAGTTCAAGTTCAAGTTCTAAGTTCAAGTTCAAGTTCTAATTTCAAGTTCAAATTCTAATTTCAAGTTCAAGTTCTAAGTTCAAGTTCAAGTTCTAAGTTCAAGTTCAAATTCTAAGTTCAAGTTGAAGTTCTAAGTTCAAGTTCTAAGTTTAACTTCAAATTCTAAGTTCAAGTTCAAGTTCTAATTTCAAGTTTAAGTTCTAAGTTCACGTTCAAATTCTAAGTTCAACTTCAAGTTCTAAATTCAAGTTCAAGTTATAATTTCAAGTTCAAGTTCTAAGTTCAAGTTCAAGTTCAAATTCTAAGTTCAAGTTCAAGTTCTAAGTTTATGACATTCAAACAATCATCATCTAAATTCATGACATTCAAACATTCATCATCTACTCATAACACTTCAATTACTAATTTCTAACTTCAAATTTTTAACACTTAACTACTAGTCCTAAAATCAAATCCAAAAGAATCCCAATTTAAACCTCAAATTACATATTCTCAAGGTTCCTGATCTCATGTTTATGGATGATTTCATGATGTTTAGATGTATCTAAGAGTGTTGGAATCAACTAAGGAACATAGGTACATTGTTAAGGAACAAGTACGAAAAGATGGGGGATGAGTGGGGAGAACTGGCGTCCCTGGCACTCTGAGAGGTGTGGCGCCCTCAACATTCAGAGACTGGTCTGCGGTGCGCTGGCTGGTGCGGTGCCCCAAGGGTGAAAGTTCAGAGGAACTTTTGGGGGGCGCTGGTTGGAGTGACGCCCCACCCCTATTCCCAGGTGTTTGACGACTTTTCTTCTCCGTTTTTCATCTCTAAACCCTCTAAACTTCAATGGTCCCTTCCCCAAACACTTAGAATCATTTATACCCTCAATGTATGATAGATTCAAACCAAAATTACACCCGAAAACATGAATCAAATCGCAAGAAACTCCAACAACACAACCCACAAGATATTCAAATGAAACTTTCAACAATGTTCATCAAGAACTCAATTTCCAAACTTTCAAAGACTTAAATTTTCTGAATTGAATCATGGTTGGTGCGTGGGTGAACTAACCCAATGCTATGTGATCTCACATACCTCATAGGGATCACCCGTTGATTTTTCTTCTCCCTTCTCCTCTTTTCTCTTTTCTCCAAGCCCTAGCGTGAAACTTCAACTTTTCTAAACTGACTAAAATCTGATTTTACCCCAATTAACTCCTAAAAACTAATTAGAATAATTAGGTAAGGAAAAGACTAAATTACCCTTCCAAAATCCGGATTAGACTTTCCTTATTCAAACAACCCAACTTTCAAAAGGCATAACTCACTCATACGAACTCGGAATCGCACAAACTCAGTAGCGTTGGAAAGGTTAGTCCAAGAGATTTCCAACCATATCTGTAAATACACGTAAATCATTCTGAGCTAGGAGTAATGGCTGCTTGAAGTTGACCAAAAACTCAACTAACATACTTCACAATTTTCTTGACTTTCATATACTTTCCAAAAATGATTCTTTCCCCAACTTTTAACTCTTTCCTAGTTATTTCAATATGAGAGATGTTACATTTATATTGAAATAAAATATATTATAAAACATGTTATGTAATTTTCATTGTCAAGTCACATTAAGTTAAAAACACGTGCAATGCAATTTTGTTGGTTGTGTGAGTTTTCCGTCTCCTTTTTATTCAATCATGTAAAATTGTGTGGCAAAGAAAAATGGAATTTGTAAGCCTAATAAAAAAATATGAGATATGTGACTAACAACTTGACTTGATAATGCGTTTGCAAACAAAGACTAAGCAAGTACAAATAATTCATATGAGAAAAATTGGTGCTATTTGTTGGAAATAAGAAAAATAAACTATATTATTTGCTATCTATAATTTAGAGGTTGAATTAAAAAAAAAAAAATGTTTCAACTAGTGAAAAAAATTATCTGATTGATTTTACTATATCAAACACTTTATTTTGAGACATTAATTTTTCTAATTTTAATTAATTTGATATCACCACTATTATTGGTAGATTACAAATTTGTTATTACAATGGTAAATTCAGACTCATAAGGAGAAGAACACAATATTATGAGTTCAAATTGATCACTGGTATACATCAATATTAGCTGTGTTAAAATTTGTGATAAACTTGCAGATTCATAAACTAAGGTCTTGCAATATAAAGGATGTGAAGCACATCGAGTGAGATGAAATTGAAGCTCATAAATTACGGAGTCATATATATGAGGTAACCCAACATGGGGACTAGATATTGTATAACTAGGTTCAATGGGAAAAATGAATCATATGATGACTTGTTGTGAAATTCACTATTATAAATTTTATTTAATCCTTATGATGTGAATGTATTTATCCTATGATGATTTGTGGCGGTTGAGTCTATGAACTCTTAATAAAAGTTTGTATCTTGTATGAGTGGGGTGTAAAATTATAGGAGAATCCTCGATAGATGTCACCTATGTGATTTTGGAAGTAGGTTGCTTCCTATGAAAATTGGGCTTATTCTCAAAAACACTCGTGAAATCGAGATAGCACAAGGCTGTAGTGTGCTGGCTTTTAAAGCTCATGTAAACACCTTGATTATATTGTGTAGGCACTGATACCTTATTTCTCTTAAGCATCATAGTTCAAGTCTGATACACAACGACTCTAGAGTAAAGATTAATAATATTTTACTAAGTGGAGATTCAATGCAAAGCACACCTTTATTATGCACAATAGTTTTCCTTAAGCTGATAGACTCTCTTATCTAATATTAAAATGATCGTGGGATTCTTGGTCTTTAAAAATTTAATAGTAGTAATCAGCGATTTTTATTTGCTTATTTTAGAGTACAAAGATGCTTCCTTCCCATCCGTTTTAGTGGCTGATCTTTCCGTCTATTGGTGGGCATTTATTGTGAATTATACTCCTTATTCATTGCATCAACAATTTGTTTTATTGTTGCTTATGTACTCTGTTGGTTTGGGAGCATTTTAATATTAGTAAATAATGGCTAAGGTGCATATTTGCCATTCCTCTTACAGCTATTGCTATCAGAATGTTAGTGGCCACTGTGATTGTATTTTGGAATCAATGTTTTGAGGCTTAATTGCCCATTACTTGACGTTTCTGACATTGACAGTTGGTGGCACTTATTTGCTGCATTACTCCATTTGGAGTTATTGTTTGTTATGTTACAACATTTCTTGTTAGCACTCTTGGCCGTTGGTGGCCTTTGCCATTCATTCTTCATTATTATTCCTCCATTATCCCTGTAACTTATGTAACTCCTAAGACCATTATCTTCACTATTTACTACACCATTTATCTTCCTATTCATTGCTAGGAAGACTTCTTCTAGTATAAATAGTGGTGGTCTTCATTTGGTTTGTGATATACAATACACAAGAGAAAAATATAGAGTGCATAAAGTTTGTGAAAAAGAGAATTCTTATTAGTTGGAGGAAGGTGTTCATTTTGTGGAGCTTTTGATTCAACTCTTGTCCAGAGTTGTTGAGTTATATATTGCGATTAGGCTGTTGTTTCCTGGAGGGGACAAGTCAAGAAAGACTACTGCTGGATCGGTGAAAAAGCATTTGCTGCAGTGGGCTTGCATCTCCTTAAAGAGAGCGAGATATCCGCACCTCAACCTGAAGATATTTATTTCTTCATTTTTATTTTCAATTGTAATCTTATATTTTTTGTTATCTTGTAAGTTTTTCACTAACAATTTTAAGGAGATTCAGTAATGGCTACAATTGAAAAAACCGCGGATGTCAAGATGGGAGACCTTAACAAGCCATTTCGGTTCAATAGTAACCATTTCAAAAGATGGAAGGTGGAAAAGTACGATGGTGAAGAGGCAAGTGGCCAAGATGCACTTTTACAAAAAGAAGAGAGCAACATCACAATGCAGGTAAAGTTAATTACTTCAAATAATGCAACTCTTGAAACTCACAAAAATACTTCTTTGAAGCCTAAGAAGAAAAAATTCAAGAAAACTAATGGAAGACCTCCCAAGAAAAATAATGGTGAAAATTACCAAGCACAAAATCAACAAGTTCAAGATAAGGGACCATGCTTTGTTTGTGGCAAGAGTGGGCATATTGCTCAATTTTGCAGATTTTGGAAACATGGTCCTAACCCTTAGGCAAACGTTACCGAAGAACCTTTTTGTGGCGATGATTACCGACATAAACATGGTTAAAAATGTTAATGGATGGTTGGGCTGATTCTGGTGCAAACCGTCATGTCTGTTATGACAAAGACTGGTTTAAAAAATATACTCAATTTGAGGAGCCCAAAACTATCATGCTTGGTGATTCTCACAAAACTCAAGTACTTGGAACAGGAGATGTCAAATTGTATTTTACTTCTGGAAGGGTATTAACTTTGAAAGATGTACTTTATACTCCTTCCATGAGAAAAAAATTGATGTCTAGTTTTCTTCTTAATAAAGCAGGCTTTAAACAGATTATTGAATCTGATCAATAAGTAATTGTGAAGAAGGTATTTTTGTGGGAAAGGGGTATGCTTGTGATGGGATGTTCAAATTGAATGTAGAAGTGAATAAAGCTTCTAATTTTTGGCATGCTCGTTTGTGTCATATTAATGATCGTTTTGTTGGAATCATGAGTAGTTTAGGATTAATCCCAATGGTTAAAAGCAATTTTGTAAAGTGTGAGGCTTGTAGTAAAGATAAAATCACTAAAGTGCCTCATTTTCAAGTTGAAAGAAAAACTAATTTGTTAGAATTAGTTCATACTGATATTTGTGAACGTAGTCAAATTTTAACTCGTGGAGGTAATAGATATTTTATCACTTTCATTGATGATTTTTCTAAGTTTACATATGTTTACTTGATGAAAAATAAAACTAATGCTTTTAAAACATATCTCCATGAGGTTGAAAATTAGTTTGGAAGAAGAATAAAAAGAATTAGAAGTGATAGAGGTCGTGAATATGAATCAAATGAGGTTAATTCTTTTGTTAGATCATTGGGAATAATCCATGAAACTACTCCTCCTTACTCTCCTTCATCTAATGGAGTAGCAGAGAGGAAAAATAGAACTTTGGTTGAATTGACTAATGCCATGCTTATTGAGTCACATGCACCTTTAAATTTTTGGGGTGAAGCTATTTTAACTGCTTGTTATGTGTTGAATCATGTACCTCATAAAATGTCTAAACTGACACCTTTTGAATTGTGGAAAGGTTACAAGCCATGTTTGGGATATCTAATAGTTTGGGGTAGTCTAGCCTTTGTGAGGGTAATGGATCCCAAGATAACAAAATTGGGTAAGAAAGTTACTACTTGTGCTTTTCTTGGTTATGCTTTAAATAGTACAAGCTATAGATTTTTTAATCTTGAAGATAATATTGTGATAGAATCGGGTGATGCTATTTTTCATGAAAATAAATTCCCTATTGATTCTAAAAATAGTGGGGGTCAAAGGTTTGAACAAAATATTTTGTTACTACCTAGTTCTTCTACTTCTACTTTAAAAAATAAAGAAATTGATGATTTTGCGTTAAGAAGATGTAAAAGAACTAGAGTAGAAAAAAAATTTGGTCCTGAGTTTTATGTGTTTAATGTGGGAGATGACCCTCTCACTTTGAAAGAAGCATTATCTTCATGTGATTCTATATTTTGGAAAGAGGTTGTAAATAATGAAATGGAATCACTAATTTCTAATAAAACTTGGAAGTTAGTTGATTTACCACCAGGTTGTAAAACTATTGGTTGCAAATGGGTCTTAAGAAAAAAGTTGAAACTGGATGGATCTATTGATAAATACAAGGCTAGGCTAGTTGCAAAAGGTTTTAAACAACTAGAAGGCCTAGAATTTTTTGATACTTTTTCACCGGTAACAAGAATTACATCCATCAGACTTTTAATTGCTATGATTGTAATTTTTTATTTGCAAATTCATCAAATGGATGTAAAAACTGCATTTTTAAATGGAGACCTAAATGAAGAAATTTATATGTATCAACCCGAGTCTTTTATTGAAGCAGGCCAAGAAAGCAAAGTATGTAAACTTACTAAATCCCTATATGGCTGGAAACAGGCACCTAAGCAATGGCATGAAACGTTTGATTCCTGCCTGATTGAAAATGGCTTTAAAACAAATGGGTGTGATAAGTGCATATATCATAAGTCTTGGAATAATTCACATGCGATTATTTGCCTATATGTTGATGATTTATTGATCTTTGGCTCTAATATGAATGTTATTGATGAAGCATAAAATATTCTTTGAAGCCATTTTGATATGAAAGATCTTGGTGAGTCAAATTTGATTCTTGGAATAAAAATAACAAGAACATGTAATGGAATTTTCCTTGACCAGTCACATTATATTGAGAATTTTTTAAAAAAAATATAACTTTCATAATTAAAAGCATGTTGTAACTCCTTTTGATTCAAGTGTTCACTTATTTCCTGTTGAAAGTGAAAATGATGTAATAAATCAAAAGGAATATGCTAGCATAATCGAAAGTCTGAGATATGTGACTGATTGCACTATGCCTGATATTGCATATGCAAAAGGAGTACTTGGCAGGTTTACAAGCAAGCCAGGTAATGAACATTGGCATGCTATAACAAGGGTTATGAGATATTTAATTTGAAAAAAAAAATTGTGGTTTGTTCTATAAAAAATATTCTGCTGTACTTGAAGGCTTTTGTGATGCAGATTGGAACACTTTATCAGGTGATTCCTATTCTACCACTGGTTATGTATTTACTTTAGGTGGTGGTGTTGTTTGTTGGAGATCAAAAAAGGAAACTATTATTGCTAACTCTACCATGGAGGCTGAACTAATTGCTTTAGCTTCAGCTAGTGTGGAAGCGGATTGGTTAAGAGATTTGTTATTTCATATACCTTATTTTGAAAAACCAATTCCTTCTTTTTTAATTCATTGTGATAGCACCACTTCAATTGGTAGAGTTCAAAACCGTTATTACAACGGTAAATCCAGACCTATAAGGAGGAAACATAGTAATGTAAGATCGTATTTGACAAATGGTACCATTAATGTTGATTATGTCAAATCTTGTGATAATCTTGCAGATCCTCTTACTTAGGCCTTAACGAGAGAAAAGGTCTGGAGCACATCGAGGGGGATGGGATTGAAGCCTATAAATCCTTGAGTCATATATGAGGAAACCCAACCCGGGGACTAGAGATCCTATAACCAGGTTCAAAGGGAAAATCTAATCATATTATGACTTGATGTGAAAAATGCACTATCTTTTTATTCCCTCCCTATGATGTGAGTGCATTGTTTCCTGTAGTTTGTGAAGGTTGAGTTGATAAAACTCTTAATGAATTTCTGTAGCCCCTATGGGGTGGGCTGTTAAGCATACAGGAGCACTCTCGACAGATTTCACCTATGTGATGTGTGGAAGTAGGTCACTTCCTATGAGATCTGGGCTTATTCTCAAATGAACTCATGAATCGGGATATCACAAGGCCATAACGTGCTGACTTTAAAGCTCATGTCAATACCTTGATTATTATGTGTGAACAGTGATATTTTATTTCCCTTAAGCAGTCATAGTTTAAGTCTGAGACCACTACAAATCTGGAGTAAAATTTACTATTTCACTAAGTGGAGGTTCAATGAAGAGCATACCTTATTATGCATAGTAGTCTTCCTTCATTATACAAAAATGCTGAATGTTTCAGCAGTTAGTGGGCATATATCATTGCTGTTGTTGGTAGTCATTTGTGACTAATTACTCACTTTGGTTACTCACTATGCATGTGTTTACTTCTAATTCTTCTAATTCTTTTTATTTTTCTTCCAAACTGATTTTCAACCTCATGGAGATAAGTTTTGAAATTTTCAAAAGCATCACTTTTATTTTTCATCAAATAAACATATGTAAACTTAGAAAAATCATCAATGAAAGTGAAAAAATATCTATTACCTCCACGAATTAAACATTGTGATACCAAATGAAGGTCTCCCATATTCTTACATTGCCACATAGTCATTGATACAGCCGTTTGATTGACTCCTCATGGGCAGCAGATTGTTAATGGAAATATTGATTGCTGCATTACTGCATTTTGGAGTTACAATATTTGTTACAGTTGCAGCTTGTCAACAAACCAACGATTAGCCAAGAAAAGTTACATTGTCCATTAAAACTTTTCTAACCTTTCACACATTATTTCACTCATTATCTTTCATTATACCTTATAACCTATGTAACTCCTAACACCATTATCTTCACTATTTACTACACCATTATCTTCCTATTCAATTGTAGGAAGACATCTTATAGTATAAATAGTGGTGCTCTTCATTTGGTTTGGTACACACATACACAAGAGAAAAATATAGAGTGCATAAAGTTTGTCAAAAAGAGAGTTCTTATTAGTTGAAGGGAGGTGTTCTTTTTGTGGAGCTTTGGACTCAACCCTTGTCTAGAGTTGTTGAGTGATAAGCTGTTTTATCCTTGAGGGGACAAGTCAAGATAGACTACTGCTGGACCGGTGAAAAACATTTGCTATAGTGGGCTTGAATCTCCTTAAAGAGAGCGAGATATCCGCACCTCAGCCTGAAGAGATTTATTTCTTCATTTTTATTTTCAATTGTAATCTTGTAATTTTGTCATATTGTAATTTTTCACTAACAATTTTAAGGAGATTCACTAATGGCTACAATTGAAAAAATCGCGAATGTCAAGATGGGAGACCTTAACAAGCCATTTTGGTTCAATGGTAACCATTTCAAAAGATGGAAGGTGGAAAAGTACGATGGTGAAGTGGCAAGGGGACAAGATGCACTTTTACAAAAAGAAGAGAGCAACATCACAACGCAGGTAAATTTAATTACTTCAAATAATGCTACTCTTGAAACTCACAAAAATACTTCTTTGAAGCCTAAGAAGAAAATATTCAAGAAAAATAATGGTAGACCTCCCAACAAAAATAATGGTGACAATAACCAAGCACAAAATCAACAAGTTCAAGATAAGGGACCATGCTTTGTTTGTGGCAAGAGTGGGCATATTCCTTGATTTTGCAGATTTCGAAAACGTGGTCCTAACCCTCAGGCAAACGTTACCGAAGAACCTTTTATGGTGGTGATTACTGACATAAACATGGTTGAAAGTGTTGATGGATGGTGGACTGATTTTGGTGTAAACCGTCGTGTCTGTTATGACAAAGAATGGTTTAAAAAATATACTCATTTTAAGGAACCCAAAACCATCATGCTTGGTGATTCTCACACAACTCAAGTGCTTCGAACGGGAGATGTCGAACTGTGTTTTACTTCTGGAAGGGTATTAACTTTCAAAGATGTACTTTATACTCCTTCCATGAGGAAAAAATTGATGTCTAGTTTTCTTCTTAATAAAGCAGGCTTTAAACAAATTATTGAATCTGATCAATATGTAATAGTGAAGAAGGGTATTTTTGTGGGAAAGGGGTATGCATGTGATGGGATGTTCAAATTGAATGTAGAAATGAAGAAAGCTTCTACTTCTATTTATATGCTCTCTTCTACTAACTTTTGGCATGCTCGTTTGTGTCATATTAATGATCGTTATGTTGGAATCATGAGTAGTTTAGGATTAATCCTAATGATTAAAAAGAATTTTGAAAAGTGTGAGGCTTGTAGTAAAGCTAAAATCACTAAAGGGCCTCATTTTCAAGTTGAAAGAAAAACTGATTTGTTAGAATTAGTTCATACTGATATTTGTGAACTTGGTCGAATTTTAACTCATGGAGGTAATAGATATTTTATCACTTTCATTGATGATTTTTCTAAGTTTACATATGTTTACTTGATGAAAAATAAAAGTGAAGCTTTTGAAAATTTAAAAAATTATCTCCATGTGGTTGAAAATCAGTTTGGAAGAAAAATAAAAAGAATTAGAAGTGATAGAGGCCGTGAATATGAGTCAAATGAGTTTAATTCTTTTGTTAGATCACTGGGAAAAATTCATGAAACTACTCCTCCTTATTCTCATTCATCTAATGGTGTAGCGGAACGGAAAAATAGAACTTTGGTTGAATTGACTAATGCCATGCTTATTGAGTCACGTGCACCTTTAAATTTTTGGGGTGAAGCTATTTTAACTGCTTGTTATGTGTTGAATCGTGTGCCTCATAAAAAGACTAAACTGACACCTTTTGAATTCTGGAAAGGTTACAAGGCAAGTTTGGAATATCCAAGAGTTTGGGGTTTAGCCTTGGTGAGGCTAATGGATCCCAAGACTACAAAACTGGGTAAGAAAGTTACTACTTGTGCTTTTCTTGGTTATGCTTCAAATAGTACAGCCTATAGATTTTTCAATCTTGAAGCTAATATTGTGATAGAATCGGGTGATGCTATTTTTCATGAAAATAAATTCCTCTATTATCCTTGTAACTTATGTAGCTCCTAAGACCATTATCTTCACTATTTACTACACCATTTATCTTCCTAAACATTGCTAGGAAGAATTTTTCTAGTATAAATAGTGGTGGTCTTCATTTGGTTTGTGATATACAACATACAAGAGAAAAATAAAGAGTGCATAAAGTTTGTCAAAAAGCGAGTTGTTATTAGTTGAAGGGAGGTGTTCTTTTTGTGGAGATTTGGACTCAACTCTTTTCCAGAGTTGTTGAGTTATTCTTTGTGATGGTTGTTGTATCCTGGAGGGAACAAGTCAAAGAGGACTACTGCTGGACCGGTGAAAAACATTTGTTGCAGTGGACTTGAATCTCCTTAAAGAGAGCGAGATATCCACTCCTCCACTTGAAGAGATTTATTTCTTCATTTTTATTTACAATTGTAATCATGTATTTTTAGTAATCTTGTAAGTTTTTCACTAACAATTTTAAGGAGCTTCAATAATGGCTACAATTGAAAAACCTTTGGATGTTATGATGGGAGACCTTAACAAGCCATTTCGGTTCAATGGTAACCATTTCAAAAGATGGAAGGTGGAAAAGTACAATGGTGAAGAGGCAAGGGGCCAAGATGCACTTTTACAAAAAGAAGAGAGAAACATAACAACACAGGTAAATTTAATTACTACAATAATGCTACACTTTAAACTCACAAAAATACTTCTTTGAAGCCTAAGAAGAAAGAATTCAAGAAAACTAATGGTGAAAATAACCAAGAACAAAATCAACAAGTTCAAGATAAGGGACTATGCTTTGTTTGTGGCAAGAGTGAGCATATTGCTCGATTTTGCAGATTTTGGAAACATGGTCCTAACCCTCAGGCAAACGTTACCGAAGAACCTTTTGTGGCGGTGATTACCGACATAAACATGGTTGAAAGTGTTGATGGAGGGTGGGCTGATTTTTGTGCAAATCGTCATATCTGTTATGACAAAGACTGGTTTAAAAAATATACTTATTTTGAGGAGCCCAAAACCATCATGCTTGGTGATTCTCACAAAACACAAGTGCTTGGAATGGGAGATGTCGAATTGTGTTTTACCTCTAGAAGGGTATTAACTTTTAAAGATGTACTCTATACTACTTCCATGAGAAAATTTTTGATGTCTAGTTTTCTTCTTAATAAAGCAGGCTTTAAACAGATTATTGAATCTGATCAATATGTAATTGTGAAGAAGGATATTTTTTTGGGAAAGGGGTATGCTTGTGATGGGATGTTCAAATTGAATGTAGAACTGAATAAAACATCTAATTCTGTTTATATGCTTTCTTCTACTAATTTTTGGCATGCTCATTTTTGTCATATAATGATCGAGATGTTGGAATCATGAGTTGTTTAGGATTAATTCCAATGATTAAAAAGAATTTTGAAAAGTGTGAGGCTTGTAGTAAAGCCAAAATCACTAAAAGGCCTCATTTTCAAGTTGAAAGAAAAACTGATTTGTTAGAATTAGTTCATACTGATATTTGTGAACTTGGTGGAATTTTAACTCGTGGAGGTAATGGATATTTTATCACTTTCATTGATGATTTTTCTAAGTTAACATATATTTATTTGATGAAAAATAAAAGTGATGCTTTTGAAAATTTCAAAACTTATCTCCATAAGGTTGAAAATCAGTTTGAAAGAAAAATAAAAAGAATTAGAAGTGATAGAGGCCGTGAATATGAGTCAAATAAGTTTAATTCCTCTGTTAGATCATTGGGAATAATTCTTGAAACTCCTCCTCCTCCTTACTCTCCTTCATCTAATGGAGTAGCGGAAAGGAAAAATAGAACTTTGGTTGAATTGATCAATGCCATGCTTATTGAGTATCATGCACCTTTAAATTTTGGGGTGAAGCTAATTTAACTGCTTGTTATGTGTTGAATCGTGTGCCTCATAAAAAGTCTAAACTGACACCTTTTGAATTGTGGAAAGGTTACTAACCAAGTTTGGGATATCTAAGAGTTTGGGGTTGTCTAGTCTTTGTGAGGCTAATGGATCCCAATATTACAAAATTGGGTCAGAAAGTTACTACTTGTGCTTTTCTTGGTTATGCTTCAAATAGTACAGCCTATAGATTTTTCAATCTTGAAGATAATATTGTGATAGAATCGGGTGATGCTATTTTTCATGAAAATAAATTCCCTTTTGATTCTAAAAATAGTGGGGGTCAAAGGATTGAACAAAATATTTTATCACTACCTAGTTCTTCTACTTCTACTTTAAAAAATAAAGAGGAATTAAAAGAACTAGAGTAGAAAAAGATTTTGTTCCTAATTTTTATGTGTTTAATGTTGGAGATGACCCTCTCACTTTGAAAGAAGCATTATCTTCACATGATTCTATATTTTGGAAAAAAGCTGTAAATGATGAAATGGAATCACTAATTTCTAATAAAACTTGGAAGTTAGTTGATTTACCACCAGGTTGTAAAACTATTGATTGCAAATGGGTCTTAAGAAAAAAGTTGAAACCGGATGGATCTATTGATAAATACAAGGCTAGGCTAGTTTCAAAAGGTTTTAAACAACTAGAAGGCCTAGAATTTTTTGATACTTTTTCACCGGTAACAAGAATTATATCCATAAGACTTTTAATTGCTATGGCTGCAATTTTTGATTTACAAGTTCATCAATTGGATGTAAAAACTTCTTTTTTAAATGGAGACCTAAATGAGGAAATTTATATCGATCAACCCGAGTCTTTTTTTGAAGCAGGCCAAGAAAGCAAAGTGTGTAAACTTACTAAATCCCTATATGGCTTGAAACAGGCACAAAAGCAATGGAATGAAAAGTTTGATTCTTGCATGATTGAAAATGGTTTTAAAACAAATGAGTGTGATAAGTGCATATATCATAAGTCTTGGAATAATTCACATGTGATTAGTTGCCTATATGTTGATGATTTATTGATCTTTGCTCTAACATGAATGTTATTGATGAAGCTAAAAATATTCTTAGAAGCCATTTTGGTATGAAAGATCTTGGTGAGGCAAATATTATTTTAGGAATAAAAATAACAAGAACATGTGATGGAATTTTCCTTGACCAGTCACATTATGTTGATAAAATTTTGAAAAAGTATAACTTTCTTGATTTCAAGCATGTTGCTACTCCTTTTGATTCAAGTGTTCACTTATTTCCTGTTTAAAGTGAAAATGACGTAATAAATCAAAAGGACTATGCTAGCATAATCGGAAGTTTGAGATATGTGACTGATTGCACTAGGCCTGATATTGCATATGTAGTAGGAGTACTTGGCAGGTTTATAAGCAAGCCCGACAATGAACATTGGCATGCTATAACAAGAGTTATAAGATATTTAATTGGAACAAAAAATTGTGGTTTGTTCTATAAAAAATATCCTGCTGTACTTGAAGGCTTTTGTGATGCAGATTGGAACACTTTATCAGGTGATTCCTGTTCTACCACTGGTTATGTCTTTACTTTAGGTGGTGGTGCTATTTGTTGGAGATAAAAAAACATACTATTATTGCTAACTCTACCATGGAGGCTGAACTAATTGCTTTAGCTTCAGCTAGTGAGGAAGAGAATTGGTTAAGAGATTTCCTATTTCAAATACCTTATTTGAAAAACCAATTCCTCCTATTTTAATTCATTGTGATAGTACCGCTGGAATTTGGTAGAGTTCAAAACCGTTATTACAATGGTAAATGCAGACCTATAAGGAGGAAACATAGTAATGTAAGATCGTATTTGACAAATGGTACCATTAATGTTGATTATGTCAAATGGTGTGATAATCTTGCAGATCTTCTTACTAAGACTTAACGAGAGAGAAGGTCTAGAGCACATTGGGGGGGATAGGATTGAACCTATAAATCATTGAGTCATATATGAGGAAACCCAACCTGGGGACTAGAGATCCTATAACCAGGTTCAAAGGGAAAATCTAATCATATGATGACTTGTTGTGAAAAATGCACTATCTTTTTATTCCCTCCCTATGATGTGAGTGCATTGTTTCCTGTAGTGATTTGTGAAGGTTGAGTTGATAAAACTCTTAATGAATATCTGTACCCAATATGGGTAGAGTGTTAAGCTTACAGGAGCACTTTCGACAGATTATTATGGCCATAACGTCCTGGCTTTAAAGCTCATGTCAACACCTTGATTTTTATGTGTGAGCAGTGATATTTTATTTCCCTTAAGCAGTCATAGTTCAAGTCTGAGACCTCTACGAATCTAGAGTAAAAGTTATTGTTTCACTAAGTGGAGGTTCAATAAAGAGCACACCTTATTTATGCATAGTAGTCTTCCTTCAGCTGATAGTCTCTCTTGTGAATATAAAAATTAGTAGGGGATTGATATGCAAATTCATCAAAGGGATGTAAAAACTGTTTTTTTAAATGGAGACTTAAATGAAGAAATTTATATGGATCAACCCGAGTCTTTTGTTGAACCAGGCCAAGAAAACAAAGTATGTAAACTTACTAAATCCCTATATGGCTTCAAACAGGCTCCTAAGCAATGGCATGAAAAATTTGATTCCTGCATGATTGAAATGGTTTTAAAACAAATGAGTGTGATAAGTGCATATATCATAAGTCTTGGAATAATTCACATGTGATTATTTGCCTCTATGTTGATGATTTATTGATCTTTGGCTCTAACATGAATGTTATTGATGAAACTAAAAATATTCTTAGAAGCCATTTTGATATGAAAGATCTTGGTGAGGCAAATTTTATTCTTAGAATAAAAATAACAAGAACATGTGATGAAATTTTTCTTGACCACTCACATTATGCTGAGAAAGTTTTGAAAAAATATTAACTTTCTTGATTGCAAGTATTTTGCTACTTCTTTTGATTCAAGTGTTCACTTATTTCCTGTTGAAAGTGAAAATGATGTAATAAATCAAAGGGAATATGGTAGCATAATCGGAAGTTTGAGATATGTGACTGATTGCACTAGGCCTGATATTGCATATGCAGTAGGACTACTTGGCAGGTTTATATGCAAGCCAGGTAAAGAACATTGACATGCTATAACAAGAGTTATGAGATATTTAATTGGAACAAAAAATTGTGGTTTGTTCTATAAAAAGTATCCTGTTGTACTTGAAGGCTTTTGTGATGTAGATTGGAACACTTTATCAGGTGATTCCTGTTCTACCACTGGTTATGTCTTTACTTTTGGTGGGGGTGCTATTTATTGGAGATCACAAAATCAAACTATAATTGCTAACTCTACCATGGAGGCTGAACTAATTTCTTTAGCTTCAGCTAGTGAGGAAGTGAATTGGTTAAGAGATTTGTTATTTTCAAATACCTTATTTTGAAAAACCAATTCCTACAATTTTAATTCACTGTGATAGCACTTCTGCAATTGGTAGAGTTCAAAACCGTTATTACAATGGTAAGTCCAGATCTATAAGAAGGAAACACAGAAATGTAAGATCGTAGTTGATAAATGGTACCATTAATGTTGATTATGTCAAATCTTGTGATAATCTTGCAGATCCTTTTACTAAGGCCTTAATAAGAGAAAAGGTCTAGAGCATATCAAGGGGGATGGGATTGAAACGTATAAATCCCTGAGTCATATATGAGGAAACTCAACCTGGGACTAGAGATCCTATAACCAGGTTCAAAGGGAAAAACTAATCATATGATGAGCTTGTTGTGAAAAATGCACTATATTTTTATTCCTTCATTATGATGTGAGTGCATTATTTCCTGTAGTGTGTGAAGGTTGAGTTGATAAAACTCTTAATGAATATCTGTAGCCCGTATGAGTGGAGTGTTAAACTTACAGGAGCACTTTCGACAGATTTCACCTATGTGATGTGTGGAAGTAGGTCGCTTCCTATGAGAATTTGGCTTATTCTCAAAAGCACTCATGAAACTGGGATAGCACAAGGCCATAACGTGTTGGCTGTTAAAGCTCATGTCAACACCTTGATTATTATTTTGGGCAATGATATTTTATTTCCCCTAATCAGTCATCGTTCAAGTCTGAGACCACTATGACTCTGGAGTAAAGATTGTTGTTTCACTAAGTGGAGGTTCAATGCACCGCACACCTTCATTATGCATTGTAATCTTCCTTCCGCTGATAGACTCTCTTGATTAATATTACAATGAGTGGGGGATTGTTGGTTTGGGAGCATTTTAATATTAGTAAATAATGGTTAAGGTGCATATTTTCCATTCCTCTTGCAGCTATTCCTATCAGAATGTTAGTGGCCACTTTGATTGTATTTTGGAATCAATGTTTTGAGGCTTAATTGCACATTACTTGACGTTTCTGACATTGACCGTTGGTGGCACTTATTTGCTGCATTACTCCATTTGGAGTTATTGTTTGTTATGTTACAACATTTCTTGTTAGCACTCTTAGCCGTTGGTGGCCTTTGCCATTCATTCTTCATTATTATTCCTCCATTATCTTTGTAACTTATATAACTCCTAAGATCATTATCTTCACGATTTACTACACCATTTATCTTCCTATTCATTGCTAGGAAGACTTCTTCTAGTATAAATAGTGGTGGTCTTCATTTGGTTTGAGATATACAACATACAAGAGAAAAATAAAGAGTGCATAAAGTTTGTCAAAAAGAGAGTTGTTATTAGTTGAAGGGAGGTGTTCTTTTTTGTGGAGCTTTGGACTCAACTCTTGTACTGAGTTGTTGAATTATACTTTGTGAAGGCTGTTGTATCCTGGAGGGGACAAGTCAAAGAGGACTACTGTTGGACCGGTGAAAAACATTTGCTATAGTGGGCTTGAAACTCCTTAAAGAGAGTGAGATATCCGCACCTCAGCCTGAATAGATTTGTTTCTTCATTTTTATTTTCAATTGTAATCTTGTATTTTTTGTTATCTTGTAAGTTTTTCACTAACAATTTTAAGGAGATACAGTAATGGCTACAATTGAAAAAATCATGGATGTCAACATGGGAGACCTTAACAAGTCATTTCGGTTCAATGGTAACCATTTCAAAATATGGAAGGTGGAAAAGTACGATGGTGAAGAGGCAAGGGGCCAAGATGCACTTTTACAAAAAGAAGAGAGCAACATCACAATGCAGGTAAATTTAATTACTTCAAATAATGCTATCCATAAAACCCACAAAAATACTTCTATGAAGCCTAAGAAGAAAAAATTCATGAAAAATAATGGTGAAAATAACCAAGCACAAAATCAACAAGTTCCAGATAAGGGACCATGCTTTGTTTGTGGCAAGAGTGGGCATATTGCTCGATTTTGCATATTTTGGAAACATGGTCCTAACCCTCAGGCAAATGTTACCGAAGAACTTTTTGTGGCGGTGATTATCGATATAAACATGGTTGAAAGTGTTGATGGATGGTGGGCTAATTCTGGTGCAAACCGTCATGTCTGTTATGACAAAGACTGGTTTAAAAAATATACTCATTTTGAGGAGCCCAAAACCATCATGCTTGGTGATTCTCACAAAACTCAAGTGCTTGGAACGGGAGATGTCGAATTATATTTTACTTATAGAAGGGTATTAACTTTGAAAGATGTACTCTATACTCCTTCCATGAGAAAAAAATTGATGTCTAGTTTTCTTCTTAATAAAGCAGGCTTTAAACAGATTATTGAATCTGATCAATATGTAATTGTGAAGACGGATATTTTTGTGGGAAAGGGGTATGCTAATAATGGGATGTTCAAATTGAATGTAGAAGTGAATAAAGCTTCTACTTCTGTTTATATGCTTTCTTCTACTAATTTTTGGCATTCTCGTTGTGTCATATTAATGATCGTTATGTTGGAATCATGAGTAGTTTAGGATTAATCCTAATGATTAAAAAGAATTTTGAAAAGTGTGAGGCTTGTAGTAAAGCTAAAATCACTAAAAGTCCTCATTTTCAAATTGAAAGAAAAACTGATTTGTTAGAATTAGTTCATACTGATATTTGTGAACTTGGTGGAATTTTAACTCGTGGAGGTAATAGATATTTTATCACTTTCATTGATGATTTTTCTAAGTTTACATATGTTTACTTGATGAAAAATAAAAGTGAAGCTTTTGAAAATTTCAAAACTTATCTCCATGAGGTTGAAAATTCAGTTTGGAAGAAAAATAAAAAGAATTAGAAGTGATAGAGGCCGTGAATATGAGTCAAATGAGTTTAATTATTTTGTTAGATCACTGGGAATAATTCATGAAACTACTCCTCCTTATTCTCCTTCATCTAATGGTGTAGCGGAAAGGAAAAATAGAACTTTGGTTGAATTGATTAATGCCATGCTTATTGAGTCACATGCACCTTTAAAATTTTGGGGTGAAGCTATTTAAAATTGCTTGTTATGTGTTGAATCGTTTGCCTCATAAAAAGTCTAAACTGACACCTTTCGAATTGTGGAAAGGTTACAAGCCAAGTTTTGGATATCTAAGAGTTTGGGATTGTCTAGCCTTTGTGAGGCTAATGGATCCCAAGATTACAAAATTGGGTAAGAAAGTTACTACTTGTGCTTTCCATGGTTATGCTTCAAATAGTATAGCCTATAGATTTTTTAATCTTGAAGATACTATTGTGATAGAATCGGGTGATGCTATTTTTCATGAAAATAAATTCCCTTTTGATGGTTATGACACCTTCATTATGCATAGTAATCTTCGTTCAGCCGATAGACTCTCTTGTGAATATTAAAATGAGTGGGGGATTGTTAGTGTGGCATTTTAATATTTTAATAATTTTCATTTCAGAAGAGAACAAATTGTTAGTGAAAAACTTACAAGATAACAAAAAATACAAGATTACAATTGAAAATAAAAATGAAGAAATAAATCTCTTCAGGCTGAGGCGCGGATATCTCGCTCTCTTTAAGGAGATTCAAGCCCACTGCAGCAAATATTTTCACCGGTCCAGCAGTAGTATTTCTTGACTTGTCCCCTCCAGGATACAATAGCCTAATCACAATATATAACTCAACAACTCTGGACAAGAGTTGAGTCCAATGCTCCACAAAAAGAACATATATCTTGTTCTCTTTAAGGAGATTCAAGCCCACTGTAACAAATGTTTTTCACCGGTCCAGTAGTAGTCTTTCTTTACTTGTCCCCTCCAGGATTCAACAGCCTAATCATAATATATAACTCAACAACTCTGGACAAGAGTTGAGTCCAAAGCTCCACAAAAAGAACACCTCCCTTCAACTAATAAGAACTTTCTTTTTTACAAACTTTATGCACTCTATATTTTTCTCTTGTGTATGTGTGTACCAAACCAAATGAAGAGCACCACTATTTATACTACAAGAAGTCTTCCTAGAATTTAATAGGAAGATAATGGTGTAGTATATAGTGAAGATAATGGTCTTAGGAGTTACATAGGTTATAAGGTATAATGGAGGATAATGAGTGAAATAATGTGTGAAAGGTTAAAAAAGTTTTAATGGACAATGCAACTTTTCTTGGCTAACCGTTGGTTTGTTGACAAGCTGCAACAGTAACAAATATTGTAACTCCAAAATGGAGTAATGTAGCAATCAATATTGCCATTAACATTCTGCAGCCCATGAGGAGTCAATAAAACGGCAGTATCAATTACTATGCGGAAATGTAAGAAATGTAAATTCTTAAAATATTAAAATGCCACACTAACAATCCCCCACTCATTTTAATATTCACAAGAGTGTCTATCAGCTGAAGGAAGACTACTATGCATAATGAAGATGTGCTCTACATTGAATCTCCACTTAGTGAAACAATAACTTTTACTCCAGAGTCGTAGTGGTGTCAGACTTGAACTATGACTGCTTAAGGGAAATAAAATATCACTGCTCACACATAATAATCAAGGTGTTGAGATGAGCTTTAAAGCCAGCACGTTATGGCCATGTGCTATCCCGGTTTCATGAGTGCTTTTGAGAATAAGCCCAATTCTCAAAGGAAGCGACCTACTTCCACACATCACATAGGTGAAATTTGTCGAGAGTGCTCCTGTAAACTTAACACTCAACCCATACGGGCAACAGATATTCATTAAGAGTTTTATCAACTCACCCTTCAAAAATCACAACAGGAAACAATGCACTCACATCATAGGGAGGGAATAAAAAGATAGTGCATTTTTCACAACAAGTCATCATATGATTAGTTTTTCCCTTTGAACCTGTTTATATGATCTCTAGTCCCTAGGTTGGGTTTCCTCATATATGAATCAAGGATCTATAGGCTTCAATCCCATCCCCCTCGATGTACTCCAGACCTTTTCTTTCGTTAAGGCCTTAGTAAGAGGATCCGCAAGATTATCACAAGATTTGACATAATCAACATTAATGGTACCATTTGTCAAATACGATCTTACATTACTATGTTTCCTCCTTATAGGTCTGGATTTACCGTTGTAATAACGGTTTTGAACTCTACCAATTGCAGTGGTGCTATCACAATGAATTAAAATAGGAGGAATTGGTTTCTCAAAATAAGGTATTTGAAATAACAAATCTATTAACCAATACACTTCCTCACTAGCTGAAGCTAAAGCAATTAGTTCAGCCTCCATGGTAGAGTTAGCAATAATAGTTTACTTTTTTGATCTCCAACAAACAGTACCACCACCTTAAGTAAAGACATAACCAGTGGTAGAACAGGAATCACCTCATAAAGTGTTCCAATCTGCATCACAAAAGCCTTCAATTACAGCAGGATATTTTTATAGAACAAACCACAATTTTTTGTTCCAATTAAATATCTCATAACTCTTGTTATAGCATGCCAATGTTCATTGTCGGGCTTGCTTGTAAACCTGCCAAGTACTCCTACTGCATATGCAATATCAAGCATAGTGCAATCAGTCACATATCTCAAACTTCTGAATATGCTAGCATAGTCCTTTTGATTTATTACATCATTTTCACTTTCAACAGGAAATAAGTGAACACTTGAATCAAAAGGAGTAGCAACATGCTTGCAATCAAGAAAGTTATACTTTTTCAAAATTTTCTCAACATAATGTGACTGGTCAAGGAAAATTCCATCACATGTTCTTGTTATTTTTATTCCAAGAATAAAATTTGCCTCACCAAGATCTTTCATATCAAAATGGCTTCTAAGAATATTTTTAGCTTCATCAATAACATTAATGTTAGAGCCAAAGATCAATAAATCATCAAAATATAGGCAAATAATCACATGTGAATTATTCCAAGACTTATGATAAATGGACTTATCATACTCATTTATTTTAAAACCATTTTCAATCATGTAGGAATCAAACTTTTCATGCCATTGCTTTGATGCCTGTTTCAAGCCATATAGGGATTTAGTAAGTTAACACACTTTGCTTTCTTGGCCTGCTTCAACAAAAGACTCGGGTTGATCCATATAAATTTCCTCATTTAGGTCTCCATTTAAAAAAGCAGTTTTTACATCCATTTGATGAATTTACAAATCAAAAATTGTAGCCATAGCAATTAAAAGTCTTATGGATATAATTCTTGTTGCGAAAAAGTATCAAAAAATTCTAGGCCTTCTAGTTGTTTAAAACCTTTTTCAACTTTTTTCTTAAAACCCATTTGCAACCAATAGTTTTACAACCCAGTGGTAAATCAACTAAGTTCCAAGTTTTATTAGAAATTAGTGATTCCATTTCATCATTTACAACCTCTTTCCAAAATATAGAATCATGTGAAGATAATGTTTCTTTCAAAGTGAGAGGGTCATCTCCAACATTAAACACATAAAAATCAGGACCAAAATCTTTTTCTACTCTAGTTCTTTTACTTCTTCTTAACTCAAAATCATCAATTTCTTTATTTTTTAAAGTAGAAGTAAAAGAACTAGGTAGTGATAAAATATTTTGTTCAATCCTTTGACCCCCACTATTTTAAGAATCAAAAGGGAATTTATTTTCATAAAAAATAGCATCACCCGATTCAATCACAATATTATCTTCTAGATTAAAAAATCTATAGGTTGTACTATTGAAGCATAACCAAGAAAAGCACAAGTAGTAACTTTCTGACCCAAATTTGTAATCTTGGAATCCATTAGCCTCACAAAGGCTAGACAACCCCAAACTCTTAGATATCCCAAACTTGGCTTGTAACCTTTCCACAATTCGGAAGGTGTCAGTTTAGACTTTTCATGAGTCACACGATTCAACACATAACAAGCAGTTAAAATAGCTTCACCCCATAAATTTAAAGGTGCATGAGACTCAATAAGCATGGCATTAGTCAATTCAACCAAAGTTCTATTTTTCCTTTCAGCTACTCCATTAGATGAAGGAGAGTAAGGAGGAGTAGTTTCATGAATTATTCCCAATGATCAAACAAAAGAATTAAACTCATTTGACTCATATTCACGGCCTCTATCACTTCTAATTCTTTTTATTTTTCTTCCAAACTGATTTTCAACCTCATGGAGATAAGTTTAGAAATTTGAAAAGCATCACTTTTATTTTTCATCAAATAAACATATGTAAACATAGAAAAATCATCAATGAAAGTGATAAAATATCCATTACCTCCATGAGTTAAAATTCCACCAAGTTCACAAATATCAGTATGAACTAATTCTAACAAATAAGTTTTTCTTTCAACTTGAAAATGAGGCCTTTTAGCGATTTTTGCTTTACTACAAGCCTCTCACTTTTCAAAATTCTTTTTAATCATTGGAATTAATCCTAAATTACTCATGATTCCAACATAACGATCATTAATATGACACAAACGAGCATGCCAAAAATTAGTAGAAGAGAGCATATAAACATAATTAGAAGTTTTATTCACTTCTACATCCAATTTGAACATCCCATCACAAGCATACCCCTTACCCAAAAAAATATCCTCCTTCACAATTACATATTGATCATATTCAATAATTTGTTTAAAGCCTGCTTTATTAAGAAGAAAACTAGACATCAATTTTTTTCTCATGGAAGGAGTATAAAGTATATCTTTCAAAGTTAATACCCTTCCAAAAGTAAACCACAATTCGACATCTCCCGTTCCAAGAACTTGAGTTTTGTGAGAATCACCAAGCATGATGGTTTCGGGCTCCTCAAAATGAGTATAATTTTTAAACCTGTCTTTGTCATAACAGATATGACGATTTGCACCAAAATCAGCCCACCATCCATCAACACTTTCAACCATGTTTATGTCGGTAATCACCGCCACAAAAGGTTCTACGGTAACATTTGCCTGAGGGTTAGAACCACGTTTCCGAAATCTGTAAAATCGAGCAATATGCCCACTCTTGCCACAAACAAAGCATGGTCCCTTACCTTGAACTTGTTGATTTTGTGCTTGGTTATTTTCACCATTATTTTTCTTGGGAGGTCTACCATTATTTTTCTTGAATTTTTTCTTCTTAGGCTTCAAAGAAGTATTTTTGTGAGTTTCAAGAGTAGCATTATTTGAAGTAATTAAATTTACCTACGTTGTGATGTTGCTCTCTTCTTTTCGTAAAAGTGCATCTTGGACCCTTGCCTCTTCACCATCGTACTTTTCCACCTTCCATCTTTTGAAATGATTACCATTGAACCGAAATGGCTTGTTAAGGTCTCCCATCTTGACATCCGCGGTTTTTTTCAATTGTAGCCATTAGTGAATCTCCTTAAAATTGTTAGTGAAAAATTACAATATAACAGTATTACAAGATTACAATTGAAAATAAAAATGAAGAAATAAATCTCTTCAGGCTGAGGCTCGGATATCTCGCTCTCTTTAAGGAGATTCAAGCCCACTACATCAAATGTTTTCACCGGTCCAACAGTAGTCCTCTTTGACTTGTCCCCTCCATGATACAACAGCCTTCACAAAGTATAACTCAACAACTCTGGACAAAAGTTGAGTCCAAAGCTCCACAAAAAAGAACACCTCCCTTCAACTAATAGCAACTCTCTTTTTGACAAACTTTATGCACTCTATATTTTTCTCTTGTATGTTGCATATCACAAACCAAATGAAGACAACCACTATTTATACTAGAAGAAGTCTTCCTAGCAATGAATAGGAAGATAAATGGTGTAGTAAACAGTGAAGATAATGGTCTTAAGAGTTACATAAGTTACAAGGATAATGGAGGAATAATAATGAAGAATGAATGGCAAAGGCCACCAACGGCTAAGAGTGCTAACAAGAAATGTTGTAACATAACAAACAATAACTCCAAATGGAGTAATGCAGAAAATAAGTGCCACCAACGGTCAATGTCAGAAACATAAAGTAATGGGCAATTAAGCCTCAAAACATTGATTCCAAAATACAATCAAAGTGGCCACTAACATTCTGATAGGAATAGCTACAAGAGGAATGGGAAATATGCACTAATTATGCTTAATCGCCTTTACTCTAGTGACTAAACATGGTTAGTCATGACCATTACTTAGTTAATTGAAACTCCACTATTTTACTCTTTATTCCTTTATTTTACATTGTAACTTATGTAACATCTAGGTCATTTATCTTCTTTATTTGCTACCCTATTATCATCGTATTCATTGTAAGGAACAATTCCTCACCTATAAATAGTGATGACCTTCCTTTGTTTTGAGTACAAGAAAATAGAGAGTGCACAAAAGTTAGTCAAAAAGAGAGTTCTTATTAGTCGAATGGAGGTATTCTTTTTGTGGAGCTTTGGACTCAACTGTCCAAAGTTTGTTGAGTTATACTGTGTGAATTAACTATTGTATCCTGGAGGGGACAAGTCAAGAGGACTACTGTTGTACCGGTGAAAACATTTGCTAAAGTGGGCTCGAATCTCCTTAAAGAGAGCAAGATTTCCGCGCCTCAACCAGAAGAAAATAATTATTTTCTACGTTTTATTTTTCAATTATTATTTATAATTTCACCAACAATTCATTTAACTAATAAATTTCATCCAGAAATGAAAAAATAAAGTTTTTTTCAAAAAAAAAAGAGAAAAAAAAATATAAATAGCATTTGTGGTATAGGAGAGGTGCAACACAACTTTATATATATATATATATATATATATATACACACACACACTAGTTTTTTGACACGTGTGTTGCACGTGATTACCAATTCAGAAAATATATGTTATAGTAAATAGTATTGCTTATTTTAGTGAAGATTTGAATAATAAGCTTTGCAAGAAATAATATTGCAAATTTGTTTGTGAATGTTCAATGTGGATCATTATATATATCTCTTATTCACGTGAATCTATGAAGATGGTCAATAAAAAATATTATTAGCTAAAGACATATATTTATTTCAATTTGTTGAGGTTCATTCATGTAATTGGCCTTATCTCATTAATATTACCTTATAGACGATATTTGTTGTGTATTTTTCTTGTCATCTAACCAAATGTGTTTGTATGTGTATTTCACGTTAAACTATTCAGATGTCATATGAACATGTGAAGAGAATAACTACATTTTATTTTTTAGAACTAATTTTTGTATATTAATTTTTATTTGATAAGTTATAACATAATAAATGATGTTCTTGTTGTTGGCTCTCATATTTGACTTCTCAATTGACTGTGTAAATGAATCAAAGCTAGTTATCTGACTGTCCATAGTTAACTGAAAAATGTTTCTTTTTTTTTTCCCGGAAAAACTAAAAACTGAAATTAAAGAATATATTTTATCTGTGAAATCATATATATAATCAATTGTTTATCTTACACCCAACAAAGATGTAGTTTATATACTTGTAAACAATTTTTAATTTCTTCAATAAAGCATGATTCGTCCAAGGAAAAATAACAACATTGTGTTATCACATATATAGGGACGGTATAATAATATGAAGAATTATTGGTCAAAAGTTAAGATAAGAAAAGATGAAAGATAGAAATAATTAATGCAATAACTATGAGAATTCATAATCTTACAAGTAAAGAATGTTAAAGAGTGTGAATAACATTTGTAATAATTAGTAATAACTAAGAGAATGTATAGTGTTATAACTAAAGTATTAATGTGCAATAGTTGTATTTCTAATAAATTTTATACTAACATAAATAAATAGGCTTTTTAATTAATTTTTCTATATTTTTATATAGTTAATAGATTTTAATTTAGTGTAGGGATAAAATGAAAATGTTTATTCCATATTATTAAAAATAAAATTTATTTTGTAAATGATAATTTTTAAATGATTCGTATATATTCACATATTTTCACATTTGTTGTGAGTTTTTTTTTAAAAAAAAAATTACTCGAAACAATTTAAAATAATATATTTTGAAGTTAGGGGATCTTGTTAACTTGATAATACATTTGTGACATATATAATACTTTAATTTAAATACAAATACCTACCCAAATATATATGAGATTTTCTTCATGTAAAATAATGTAATACTAAGAAATAGTAAATAAGTAAAACAAAAAGGTAATGCCTATATAGTAATAACTATTTTGAAGCAAACTTCCTAACATTCTAAATCACATAAGTAACATTGATAAATAAAGTCATTCTTTTGTCTTGAGCATCAAAAAAGCAAATTGTGACAATTCTGTAACTCTTGAGAAGTTTAATAATTTTGAAAAAAGATGTTCAGAAACATATATTTACACCACATGAGAAATTGTTAAAAAAAACAAAATGAATTTAGACTACATCATGTTCACTTTATATATTGGAATATTACATACTAATGTATATATTATGCAAATTGATGGCCTTTCGGTAGTGCCAATCGAGAAGTCCATTAGTCAACAATTCAAAGGAAAAAAAACAAGGCAGTTCACTCAAACATCAAAGTTCACTTTGAAAAGGGGAGGTAAAGACAACCACATTTTGACAATAACAATGATGGTGTCTTCCTTCACAAACTGTTAAAAAGAAGAAAAAAGCTAAAGCTACAAAATGCAACGTAGAGACACCAGAGAAATATAGAGTGAAGGAAAAGGACATAAACGTTTCCTGTAATCCTCATGATAAATTTTCTCCTCTTTTTGCTTAATTCTTCCATTGTTGGTAGAACATTAAAGCATATCATCAAAAGGGAGTTAACACCATAACCATGCACTTAGCAAGTTACAAATGGACCACTATTAGCAACTGATTTAATTTTGAAATGATAAAATTATTGCAAAAAAGGCAGCATCGGGCTGTCATACAACTAATGACACAAGTAATACACCGATACAAATGTACATTTTCTGTTTTCACCCAAAAGATATCTTTCTTTCCACTCACAAACTCGATAGTAATCAGCATATACTAAGAACAAAGGAATCATTTAAAACCTTATTCGAACTCACTCAATGACAATAAATCTCACGAAATCTTTTAAAATGCAAGAAGAAGAAGAGTAGAAGATTAAAAAAAATTGTGGTTGAAAAAAAAAAAAGAGGGAGCCCCTCTAGTTATAGTCAACAAAGGGTGGTATGAACAAGTATTTTTGTGTCTTATCGGAAAAGTCATGACCTTTTGAGAAGTCACAACCCTTTGGAAAAGTCACAAATTATTGAAAAAGTCATAATTCATTGGAAAAGTCACAACTCATTGAAAAATCACAACCCTTCCAAAAAAGTCACAACTTATCAGAAAAGTCACAACTCATCGAAAGATTCACAACCTAAGTTAGGGATATATAGTAATTTAACATTCAAGTTAGGAGTTCATGCTTTTAAGGTAATATAGATATAGATATACACACACACTCTACCTTAAAAGCATAACTCCCTAACTTGAATGTTAAATTACTATAATACCCTCAACTTAAAATACCCAGTTAATTATTCTATATTATTTATTTTTTCTATCTTATATTAAAATCTTACACCTTTTCACATTGATGGGTAGTATATGTTTTGAAAGATTGTGATATTTTCGATGAGTTATGACATTTTCAAAAAGTTGTGATATTTTTAAAAGGGCTATGACTTGTTTGATAAGGCACGTTGAACACTTTTCATTATCCTTTGTTGTCTATAGATAGAGAGGTTTTCTCACACTTTTAAACTATTAATTTTGTCTAGGATTCCATCAGCTCACCCTTTATCTATAGAAGCCCCTGTTGTTTCACATTAATCAACATTCTCAGCTAGTGCTCGAGTCTGTAGTAGGAAAAATATATGCAGCATGTAGCATGAGTACCAAACAACACGTACCCAATAGACATCATAGGCTGACTGACTTTGGAAAGAAAATAGGTAAGCGGGGAAATATATGGTAGCTAAAGGTAATATAAATGGAACAATAATAGAATGTGTAACTATACAACTCAATAATCTAGAAGGAACGAAGTGGTAAAGTAAAGAAACTACCTAAAACATAACTAGACCCTTATAATTCAAGAAGGTACACACGTGCGAAGTTGAAAGGTAAACAACCCGAACGGACCTGATAAGCCCGGTGAGTATATAGAAGAGATAATGATATCCCTGTCTATGACTAAGTATAATATGAAACTGAAACAGCCGACCCAGGCTTGAACCACGATGAAGACACCCTGAAGAACCAATAGAACCAAGATATCAGGACTAAAAAATGACTAATAAAAGGGTGCCAAGACTCAAACCGCGACTAGTACAAGTTTGCTCAAACCTCGAACCACGGCTAGTGAAAGTGTGCCTATAACACCTCGGAAATTAATAGGTTAAACTAGAGCCTAAACGTGAGGGTTAATGTCAAGGGTTAAGGGCAAGGGCCAAGGATTTTGGGTGAGGGCCATGGATGGGGGGCCAAGGCTGCCTAAAATATGCCTAACCACTGCCCACCATGACCACGAGGGTCTTCACGACCCGTGGTGGCCACCACGAGTCATGGTACCACCTATGGTAGGTGAGGCAGTAGCTTGGTGTAACTGCCCAAGCAAAGGCTTCCCTTCACCCGGTCACTTCACAGCTCGTGGTGAAGACCACAGATCGTGGGAAGGCTCGTGGGATTGCCTTAGCCTTATAGGGGCTTGTCATGATGGGGGAGGATACTGTTCAAGGCACCACGAGCACCACCATGGGCCGTGGTGCCCTTGATGGGTCGTGAAGGTGGGCGTAGTCCCTTGATGGGGCTGCCTAGTCGAGGGTCTTTTGGTAAATTCCAAATTGATTAGGTAAATAATGGGGTCGATTTATATTGTTTTATTTCACATATATAAATATTTTTAAGTCATAAACCACCCCATTTACCTCATTATTCCCAAAAGCCCAAAAGAGTTTATCTTCTCCAAAATTTCTCTCTCTAGAGTTCCCCAAAGAAGAAGAAGAAGCTAGGGCTTGAGGAATCAAGGTATTTCTTATAAAATTAAGGGGAAAACTCCATTAATGTATGGTGGCTTTTCATATATGGGTAGCTTTAACCCATAGAGTCCCTTCAAAACCTGATTTCAAAGCTTCCAATTTTCCCCAAAAGCTAGGGTTTCACTCTAAGTCATGGGTTCTTTTATAAAATGTTTTCAATGGTTGATTTATGATGGATTATGATTGAATTGATGATTAATTGTTTATTTTTGATGAAATCCCCCTAAGAACCCATGAATCCCCCATATTTCTAAATTATGACTTTATGATGTGGGTTGATTGACTATAGTAGCACGTGAATAGATTATGTATATATTGATTAAGTTTATTGAATCATGATATTCTCCTTATCTAATGTAGAAATTCGAGGTGTTGGGTTGAATGTGATTCATGGTCCATGAAGGGCAAATTATGTGGGTTTGTGCATGTTTATGAGAATTATGTATGAGCTTATGATTCAATTAGAAAGTGAAGATCCTATGACTACGTTGTAATTGCGGTATTGTTGAAAGATCATTCTCCCCATACCCTTACACATGACTATGCATGATGTCATACCCCGAGCCAACACCACGGAAGTGGCTGGCACTCGAGAACCATTGTTGGCCCCAAGCAAACCCTTGGCATGGCTTACTTACTTAGTGGAAGACTTAAAAACATAAATACAAAGATTCAATGCATCTCTACTCAACTGTTAAATAAAATAACTTAGAATGTTTAAAAGTCAAACATTCAACTTGGCCAAAATGGCAACTCAAGTCTTAACATAAGAAATGATAATGTAAAGACAACTAAACTACGAACTATCTAACTGTCTATGAAGCCTCTAAAACAAAGAGAGATGTCGGGATAAGACCCCCGATTATCCTAACAATGAAATACTGAAAACAAAGTAAAAGGAGTCCTCTGGAATGCAATGAGGCTCACCAACTGACTCTGAGTGCTCAATTGGATCAACGAGGCGCTGGGTGATGATCCTGGTTACCTGCATCTACATCATAAGAAGATACAGGCCAACTAGCATCAGTATATTTGAATGTACGAGTATGCGAGTTGGAATGCTAAACACAACATAGGCTTGAAATGAATCTGAAAGAAACACTTACACTGGCTTTACTCAACTCCTGAATAACTTAACTCAATATAAAGCAATAAACATATGCAATATATAGAAAGCTTGTAAAAAAGTGGAAAACAACTTAGTTCGTTAAAGAAAATGCAATAACAAACTCAACTTTACTCATATAATAAAGTAATATAGTTTTTGTGGGCGATTCTCTAACCGACAACCACCACTATGAGCCTAAGTGATGCTACATCATCTTGCCAACGCTGCTAGAACTGTCCTATACTTTGCCGTCATATAGAACACTTAACTAAGTGGATCCACTAGTCTATGCTAAAAGCATCTTAAAGAGTCATCTAAAAAGTATGATCCTTTACTACCCATGATGGCTACATGGTTTATGGAAACATGAGTTAATATGAACTCGCAACCCCATATCGGTGCTCAATACTACTCCCAAAATATACTTAGCTCATATATTTTTAAAACAAACATCTTTCTTTGGTTTGAGATAATTACTCAAAACTTAGCTTAAAAGCTCTCTTGGTAGCCATGTTCCCTTTCTTGTTCGAATGTGAAAAAGATTTTAAACTCTTGGGAATACTTAGTTCCCTTATAACTTTTGTAGAAATGAACTCAACTCTTTACTCTTTGCTTAACTTAAACCTTAAGTATTAGAACAAAGTTAAAAACGTTTGTGAAAGACTTTGAAAAACTTTAATGAACTTCTCTTGACTTGCTTCTTAACTTCTAAACTTGACTCTTAACTTTCCTTGAATTGAATTATGGATTCAAGGATTGTGATTTGTGATAGGAAAGATCTCATGATGTTTAGGAGTGTTTTTAGATAGCTAAACATGAGAAAAGATAAAAAATTCACTGTCCGAGGGTGGGTCAGCGACGTGGAGAAATACTTGATTTTTGGTCGCGCAAATACTTTTTGAGGCAGAACGGTCCGTTACCGCTCCATGACGCAAAATGATTTTTCCCAAATTTGGGGAGCAGGTTCGCGACGCGGAGCCAGTGCCCAGATTTGTCGAACTAATTTTCTTCTTCGTTTTGCAGCCCCAATTCGCCCAAACTTGGTTCTGTTTCACAAATTCTTTTTAGATACAGATACCCAAAAAATGTAACTAAGAACATAACTCTAACCAACTCAGAAAATTCTCAAATTCAGCCCAACTCAAGAACAATATCAAATTCAAGAATAGATATCAAGAACATCAACTTTCAAACTCTTTTAGGACGAATTCATGCTGAAATAAACATGTTTGGCACGTGGGTGAAAGAACCCAACGTTATGAAAGCCTCACATACCTTGTAGGATTAAATCCATGGCGAAATCCACACGAAAATCTCCTAGAAATTGATGAACTTAGAACTTTTCTTCTCCTTTCTCCTCTTTTCTCTTTTCTCCAAGCCCTAGCGTGAACTTCAACTTTTCTAAATTGGTATAATTCTGATAAGACCCTAACTTAATTACCAAAAACAAAATAAAACAATTGGGCAAGGAAAAGACTAAAATACCCTTCCAAAATTCGGATTAGACTTTCCTTATCTAAACAACCCAACTTCCAAAGGGCATATCTCACTCATACGAACTCGGAATCGCGCAAACTTGGTGGCGTTGGAAAGATTATTCCAAGTGATTTCCCACCATATCTGGAAGTACACCTAACTCATCCTGAGCTAGGAGTTATAGCCGTTTGAAGTAGACCAAAATTCAACATATTCTAACCTAACAAAATTTCCAGATTTTCATTCTTTCCAAAAATGACTATTTCCAATTATGAACTCCTTCCTAGTTACTTTAATTTGCGAGATGTTACAATATCTCCCTCTTGGGAACATTCGTCCTCAAATGAGATTACTCTTACTAGGCAAAGGGTGTAACATGCAACATTAGCTCAAACACCCAATCAAGCAAATGCAATTACAACATGCTAACTTACAAATAAAAAGCCAAATAAAGTATTAGTACCTTAATTTGGAACTTCTCCGGATTCGAATAGATGTGGGTATCTTTTCTGCATATCCTCTTCAGCTTCCGAAGTAGCTTCCTCAACAAATTAGTTCCTCCAAAGGACTTTGACTAAGGCTACCTCTTTTGTTCTCAACTTGCGAACTTGGCGATCTAAAATCTGAATAGGAATCTCCTCATAAGACAAACTATCCTTGATCCCAATATCCTCGGTTTATATGATCAATGAAGAATCGCCCATGGAGATGTGAAATACTAGATTAACTGCTGCTAACTCTTGTGGTAGCTCCAATTCATAAGCTATTTTGCCAATTCTCTTGGCTATTTGATAAGGTCCAATATACCGGGGACTAAGCTTCCCCTTATTACCACATCTTATAACGCCCTTCATGGGTCAAACTTTCAAGTATACTCAATCATCTACTTCAAACTCTAACTCCCTTCTCCTAACATCAATGTAGGATTTGTGATGACTCTGCGCCGTCTTCAACCTCTCTTGAATCACTTTCACCTTCTCCATAGCTTGATGAAATAAATCTGGTCCTATCAACCCTGCTTCACCACTTCAAACCATCCAATAGGAGATCTGCATCTTCTCCCATAAAGAGCTTCATAAGGAGCCATTTGGATGCTAGAGTGGTAACTATTATTGTAAGCAAACTCGATGAGAGGTAGGTGATCATCACAATTACCTTTGAAATCGATCACGCATGCCTTCAAAATATCCTCTAAGTTTTGAATAGTGCGCTCTGCTTTCCCATCAGTATGAGGATGAAATGCGGTACTTAAGTTCACCTTTGAATCCAAGCCTTTTTGGAATGACTTCCAAACCTGTGCAGTAAATTGCGCACCTCTGTCTGAAATAATGGAGACCGGATCCCCATGAAGCCTTACCACCTCTTGAAGATACAACTTAGCATAATCTTCTGTTGAATGGATAGTCCTTACCAACAAAAAGTGGGCTGATTTTGTCATTCTGCCGACAATCACCCAAATAGAATCATATTGCTTGCTAGACCTTGGTAAACTTTTGATGAAATCCATATTTATCATCTCCCAATTCAATTTCGGAAGTTCTATATTTTGAGCCAAACCACCGAGCCTTTGATTCTCCACTTTAACTTGTTAGCAATTCAGACACTTAGCAACAAACTCTGCAATGCCCTTCTTCATGCTACTCTACCAATAAACTTCTCTCAAATCACGGTACATCTTTATGGAACCTGGATGAATGGAACAGCTGGAGCTATGAGCTTCCTCCATGATCCTTTCTTGGAGTCCATCCACCATTGGTACACACAATCTACCATGATATCTCAATACACCATCTCCCCCTTGTTCAAAAGCTAATACTTTTTGCTTATGAACATTTGCCTTCATTTCAAGCAAAATAGGATCTTGGCCTTGCTTTTCTTTCACTTCTGATACTAATGATGATTCAGCCCGATTCATCACCACTACTCCTCCTTCTGTGGAATCCATTAGCCGGACTCCCAATTGTGCAAGTCTATGCACTTCTTTTGCTAGTTCTCTCTTTTCTTCCTCAACATAGGCGGTACTACCCGTAGACAACCTGCTTAAAGCATCAGCAACAACATTAGCCTTACCTGGGTGATAAAAAATACTCATGTCATAATCCTTGAGTAATTCCAACCACCTCCTTTGTTTGAGATTAAGCTCTTTCTAAGTAAACACATACCGAAGGCTCTTGTGATCGGTGAACATATCCACATGAACACCATAAAGATAATGGCGTCATATTTTCAAAGCAAATACTACAGCAACCAACTCTAAGTCATGGGTTGGGTAATTCTACTCATGCACCTTCAACTGTCTAGAGTCATAAGCTATAATTTTGCCATTCTGCATTAGTATACAAGCCAAACCAACTCTAGATGCATCACCATATACAACAAAGCCTTGCATACCTTCTGGTAAGGTCAACATTGGGGCAGTAGTCAACCTCATTTTCAATTCCTAAAAGCTTTTCTCACAAGCTTCAGACCACTGAAACTTCACTGTCTTCTGAATCAACTTGGTCAAAGGGGACGAAATAGATGAGAACCCCTCTACGAACCTTCTATAATATCCAGCCAAACCCAAGAAACTCCTAATATCAGTTGGAGATGTGGGTCTAGGCCAATTCTGCATTCCCTCTATCTTTTGGGTATCAACTCTAATTCCATCATCGGAAACTATGTGACCCAAGAATGCCACAGACTTAAGCCAAAACTCACATTTAGAGAACTTATCATATAACTCCTTATCTTTCAAAGTCTGATGAACTATTCTGAGATGGCTAGCATGATCTTCTTCATTCGTTGAATAGATTAGTATGTCATCAATGAAGACGATAACAAACATATCTAAATAAGATTTGAAAACTCTATTCATAAGGTCCATAAATGTTGCAAGTGCATTGGTCAAACCGAACGACATAACCATAAACTCGTAGTGACCAAACGGGTCCTGAATGCTGTCTTAGGAATATCACATTCCCTTACTTTCAACTGATGGTAGCCAGATCTGAGGTCTATCTAAGAAAAACAAGAAGTACCCTGAAGCTGATCGAAGAGATCATCAATTCACGAAAGAGTGTACTTATTCTTGATGGTAACCTTGTTCAACTGACGGTAATCTATACACATCCTAAGGGAACCATCTTTCTTTCTCACAAATAAGACTGGAGCGCCCCAAGGTGAGACACTTGGTCGAATAAAACCCTTATCAAGGAGATCTTTCAACTGTTCTTTAAGCTCCTTCAACTTTGTTGGTGACATTCTATATGGCGGAATAGAGATAGGATGAGTATCTGGAAGAACATCTATACCGAAGTCTATCTCTCTCTCAAGAAGGACTCCAGGTAGATCATCTGGAAAAACTTTTGGAAACTCTTTTACTATAGGAACTGACTGAATAAGAGGTATCTCAACACTAGAGTCATTAACTCGGACTAAGTGATAGACACACCCCTTGGAAACTAACTTTCTTGCCTTAAGGTACAAAATAAAATGACCCTTAGGCACTACTAAATTATTTTTCCACTCTAAGACTGGCTCATTAGGAATTTAGAACTAAACAACTCGAGTTCTACAATCAATGGAGGCATGACAGGCATGAAACTAGTCCGTACCTAGAATAACATCAAAATCTACCATGTCTAACTCAATTAAATCATCTATGGTGTCTTTGTGATTGATGAAAATGACACAATCACGATATACTCGCTCAGTTAGAATTGACTCCCCAACAGGTGTAGAAATACAAAAGGGTTCATAGAGTTTCTCAGGAATAACATCAAACTTATTTGCAACATAAGGGGTTACAAAAGATAAACTTGCTCCTGGGTTTAGCAAAGCATAAACATCAAAAGTAAAGACTTTGATCATACCAGTGACAACATCTGGAGAATTCTCTTGCTCTTGGCGACTAGTGATCGCATCAAGGCAATTTGCTCCTCTCTAGAATCGGATGTAGCTCCTCTAGGTGCAACCCTGTCTGGTTGATCAACTGATGAATATTGGGCTCTATTGCCCTGATTTACACTACCTTGCATGTTCTTAAGGCACTCTTTCATGAAGTGACCCTCTTGTCCACACTTGAAACAACCTGACTGGCCATCACGACACTTACCTGGGTAGGTTCTACCATACCTAGCACATGTAGGAGCCCAGTTACCTCCTTGTGCCACACTATCCTGAGACTGTGCAAGTCCAGGTCTGAAGTTCTGTGAATTCTGACCATTATACTCACCTTTTTTTCTGGGTGCAGGTGCACTAGCAGATGATGGAGCAGGTCCCTTTTGCATTTGCTAAAAAGATGAACGGTTCACACTACTTTTCCGCTGCCCAAACTCATTCCCTATCTTAGCCTTCTTGTTTCTAAACTCTTCCCTATACCCCAGCTTCTGTTCCTCAACCTTCTGCACATATACCATTAACCTCGATATATCCATGTCCCCAATTATCATCGCTGCCCTGCCCTCCTTGCTTGATAGACGGGACAACCCAATAACAAACAGACTCATTCTACTCCTCATATCTACAACCATCTCCGGAGCATAGCGGTATAGTTGGGTGAACATCAACCCATACTCATGAACACCTAAAGAATCTTGCTTAAGAGTAAGAAACTCTCGTACCTTTGCCTCTTTTAGTTATCAAGGGAAGAAACACCCTAAGAAACCTTTCTCAAAACATGCTCAACTCGCAGGTGGTGCTTCCTCAATTCTACCCTTCTTCCACTGGTCAAACCAAGTCCTAGCAACATTCTTCAATTGATATGCAGCTAGTTTAACTAGTTCAATATCGATAACGTGCATCACATCAAATACCTTTTGCAGTTCTTCAATAAATTTCTCTGGATCCTCAGTAGTGCTCGAACCAGTGAAACTTGGAGGGTTCATCCTCAAGAACTCACGAATCCTTGAAGTGTCAGCCACTTCTTGTCGAGCTCTTCTTTGTTGTCCAACCTAGTTAGTCACATCTTAACTTAGCATCCTTATTGCTTCCCTCAACTCAGTATTAGTAACTTCCCCTTGGGGTTGCACTTCGGGTGCATTAGGTACCCCTTGCTCCTTAACATTACGCCTAGTAGGATGACCTTTGACAGCTCTTCGTGGAGGCATGATTATCTGAAAACATGCGCAAGCACAAATTAGTAGAAACTTTTTAGAGATCAAACTCTAACGCACGAAATGAGTATGAAAGAAGTGAGAAATTCCTAAGTGTCGCAGCCTCCTAATTATAGATATGGCGCGATTCACACCAATAACTAGGACTCTACTGACACGGCTTCATAGACTCCTTAGGACTTTTGAACTCTGTGCTTTAATACCAAGTTTGTCACTCCCCGAGCCTGCACCCCGGACGTGGGTGGCACTCGAGAACCATTGCTGGCACCAAGCGAACACTTGTCCTGGCTTACTTACTCAGCGAAAGACTTAAAAGCATAAATACAAGGATTCAATGCATCCCTACTCAACTGTTAAATAAAATAACTTAGAATGTTTAAAAGTCAGCATTCAACTTGGCCAAAATGGCAACTCAAGTCTTAAAATATGAAATGATAATATAAAGAAAACTGAACTACTAGCTGTCTAACTGTCTATGAAGCCTCTAAAACAAAGAGGGATGTTGGGACAAGACCCCCAATCATCCTACCAATGAAATATTGAAAACAAAGTAGAAGGAGTCCTCTGGAATGCAAGGAGGCTCACCAACTAACTTTGAGTGCTCAAATGGATCAACGAGGCGCTGGGTGCTGATCCTGGTTACCTGCGTCTGCATCATAAGAAGATGCAAGCCAACTGGCATCAGTACATTGAATGTACGAGTATGCGAGTTGGAATGCTAAACACAACATAGGCTTGAAAAGAATCTGAAAGAAACACTTACACTGGCTTTACTCAACTCCTGAATAACTTAACTCAATATAAAGCAATAAATATATGCAATATATAGAAAGCTTGTAAAACAGTGGAAAACAACTTAGTTCGTTAAAGAAAATGCAATAACAAACTCAACTTTACTCATATAATAAAGTAATATAGTTTCTGTGGGAGATTCTCTAACCGACAACCACCACTATGAGCCTAAGTGGTGATACATAGTCATGCCCACGCTGCTAGAACTATCCTATACTTTGTCGTCATATAGAACACTTAACTAAGTGGATCCACTAGTCTATGCTAAAAGCATCTTAAAGAGTCATCTAAAAAGTATGATCCTTTACTACCCATGATGGCTACATGGTTTATAGATACTTGAGTTAATATGAACACGCAGCCCCATATCGGTGCTCAATACTACTCCCAAAATATACTTAGCTCATATGCTGTTAAAACAAACTTCTTTCTTTGGTTTGAGATAATTACTCAAAACTTAGCTTAAAAGCTCTCTTGGAATCAATATTCCCTTTCTTGTTCAAATGTGAAAACATTTTAAACTCTTTTGACTTGCATCTTAACTTCGAAACTTGACTCTTAACTTTCCTTGAATTGAATTATGGATTCAAGGATTATGATTTGTGATAGGAAAGATCTCATGATGTTTGGGAGTGTTTTTAGATAGCTAAACATGAGAAAAGATAAAAAATTCACTGTCTGAGGGCGGGTCCACGATGCGGAGAAGTATTTAAATTTTCGTCGTGAAAATACTTTTTGAGGCAGAACGGTCCGTGATCACTCCGCTCCGCGAAATGATTTTTCCCAAATTTGAGGAGCATATCCGCGACACGGAGTTAGTGCCCAGATTTTCCCAACTAATTTTCTTCTTCATTTTCCAGCCCCAATTCACCCAAACTCGGTTCTTTTTCCCAAATTCTTTTTAGATAAAGATACCCAGCAAATGTACCTAAGAACCTAACTCCAACCAACTCAATAATGTGACGTAATGATCTCAGAAACTTCTCAATTTCAGCCCAACTCAAGAAAAATATCAAATTCAAGAAAAGATATCAAGAACATCAACTTTCAAACTCTTTTTGGACGATTTCACGCTGAAATAAACATGTTTGGCACATGGGTTAACGAACCTAATGTTATGAAAGCCTCACATACCTTGTAGGATTAAATCCTTGGCGAAATCCATACGAAAATCTCCAAGAAATTGATGAACTTTGATCTTTTCTTCTCTCATCTTTTCTCTTTTCTCCTAGCCCTACCATGAACTTCAACTTTTTAAAACTGGTCTAATTCTGATTAGACCCTAACTTAATTACCAAAAATGAATTAAAGCAATTGGGCAAGGGAAAGAATAAAATACTCTTCCAAAATTCATATTAGACTTTCCTTATCTAAACAGCCCAACTTCAAAAGGGCATATCTCACTCATACAAACTCGGCGGCATTGGAAAGATTATTCCAAGAGATTTCCTACCATATCTGGAAGTACACCTAACTCATCCTAAGCTAGGAGTTATAGCTGTTTGAAGTTGACCAAAACTCAACTTATTCTAACTTAACAAAATTTCCAGATTTTCATTCTTTCCAAAAACGACTATTTCCAAAAATGAACTCCTTCTTAGTTACTTCAATTTGTGAGATGTTACACATGAAATATCTATGATTATGATAATATTGTTGTGTTGATTGAAAGGTTGTTCTCAATTATACACTTGTCACACCTCTTTTTTTCATGGCAGAAGGATTTTTCCAATTTAAGTGACGGTATTGATTACAGATTATTTCACTATTTTTCAGAGTCGCCACTTGGAATTAAGTTATGGTGTTCCAATTTACCTTTTTTTTAGTCCCAAATCAAAAGGAAATGACTCTTTAAATAGTCTACGAACTAGAAATTCAGTAAGGAATTCTGTTGACCAAGGGGAAGGTATTAGGCATCCCTCGAGACCCGTGGTTCTAGCACGGTCACTTTTATTTACTTATACTTAGTTTTAAATATTTTTGGATATACTTTTATAGGATACAAATTCGCTTGCATTTTTATTGTTGAACTTTTATTTGGTCTCACCCTAGATGCGTAGCCGCATTCTTGGTTTCGATATTTAATAGCTTCGAAGCATAACTGCTTTATTCTCTCGAGTGTGTTACCTAATATATTATGTCTCACATCTTGATTTCAATTAAATAAAATATTCATGAGAATAATTTTGTCAAGGTGTGTCACCACATTCTTGATTTTCTTTTAAGTGTTTCAAAAACGATGTGTAACCACATTCTTAATTGAAACAAATATTTTTTAACATGCCTAAAACCCATCTAATGTTATAAGAAAATATTAAATAAAATAAATCTAAACTTCTAGGATACAATATAAACTTTTTGGTTATTTTGCATTCTTTTATTTTTATTTACTCTTAAAGTTAATGTTAAGATTAGGCTTACACATATTATATTTTTTATTTTTATCTTAAATTTAATGGCAAAATAAGGCATACGAATATTTTAATTTCTTATTAATCCAAACAAAACAATGACGAATTGCTAAAATAAATCTCATCCTTTGTTTGATAAATAAAATAACAATAATTTTTAGCCGAATAATTCCTACTTTATCATTATTGGTATGTAAGTTAAGACAAAAACACCACCATGGCCCATTTATTTTAGGAAATAACGGCTAACGAATAAAATTCAATAAATAAAAATAAACACCAATTAAAGCTATTATCATGCATTAAATAAATATATAACACTCAACCCAATATTCATTTTAATTGAATTATGAATGAAGAAAAATTATAAGAAAACTTATCACATAATTACATCAAATTCCATAAACAAATTAAAAAGATAAGGTGAAATTGAGTACAACAATATCTTGACTGAAGCTCGATTAAAACGCCCACAAAATTTTTGTAGATTGTATGTAGTGGTTTATGTATTGTACTTGTACGAAAGTAATGAGAAAGGAAAGAAAAAAAGGTGAATGTGTTATGGGTTTTTGAAAGAAAAATAATATAAAATGAAATGTTTCTTTTTTTTCCTCTTTCTGGAGTGAGTTTTTTTTGCTTTTGGTTGCTGATGATCTTCTCTTTTTTTTGTGTTGTTGTGCGTTGTGTTTTTGCTTCTTTTTTTTTTTATCTTGGGTTGTAGGATTTTATTTTTTTTGGTTGAATGTAGTGTAGGTGTGTGGGTATATGTGTTCTGTTATATGTAGTGTAAGGGAGGGGTATGGTTTTGCTGTGTGTGTGTTGTAGTCGTGTGAGTGTGGTAGTGGGGTAGGTGTAGGTATAGTGGGTTTGTGGTGGTATTGTGCAGGTAGGTTATTTTTTCTCATTTTTTTTTAGTTTTTTTTTTTAAAAGAATAATAATTAACTATACATATAAATAATAAATTATAATAACATATCAACTAATTATTTTAAATTAATAAAAATCTAAGAAAAAGTGAAATAGCTAGTGAAAATAAATACTAACATATTTACAAAAACTTAATTTTAACATAATATATATTTTTTGTAATCTTTCATTTCTTTTTAAACAATTGAAAGTAAAACCTACCTTAAAGTGTGTCTCTATTTTTTGTAGTTTTCAAATCATTTAAAATAAACTTAATAAAATACAATAGAAAATAAATATTTAATGTAGACATAGAAGAAATATTTAAAGAATAAAATATGGTGTAAAACCTTATGTGTCGGTCAAAAATTCCGTGTCTACAGTTTTTCCCTCTTTGATTGGAAACGCGAAGAGTTTTCAGACAAAGAAGTAGACAATGCTACAAATTTTGACCGGACTCTTATTTGAAAAAAAAAATTGTGCGACCGAGTCTTTGTTTTGGACATCCTACATATCCCGAGTTATAAGGGAATCAGGTCAGATGTAGTTCAAGGAGATGAGGTGATGACTTGGAAGTTAAGAGAGGTTCCATCGAAGCTCTAGGTCACGGCTCCTATCTTTACGTAAAAAAATAAAATGAAAGATAATAATCAAAAGGAAAATAAAAGTACAAGCTCCTATCTATGCAGCTTCTCTTGAGTCTTCACTTGAGTCTTGAGTTTGAGATATCACCTTGATTTTGGTGAGTATCTTGATCTTGAATTGATTCGATGCTTAACTTGCCACTTAGAGTGAGTTTTTGGCACTCTTCAAAATAACAATTTGAAAATGTTCTTGAATAACTACATGTTTTCTTGATCAGAAGTTGAATAGAAGCAGGTGTCAGGAGGTCAGGTTGCTAAATACATTGAAGAAGTTGATTCTAGCTATCATGGGGGATTAATCATTCTGAAAAGAGTTGAAACTTTTTCTGGAATTTCAAATCCATATATTTCGCTTGAAGAAACATGAAAACTATCACAAACAAAAGAAATAAACAAAAATTTTGCCCCAGTTTTCATTGGAAAAAATTCCTGAGTTATTAGAAAATGTAAATAATAAAAAATAAAATAAAAAAACTCAGATTAGGAAATGCTTATCCTAGAAAAAAATTTGTCTCAAATTAGGGCACGTTTATCCTAGGAGAAAGTAACAAAATCCCATTATGTAGGAGGGTCCTACTAATCCCATTGTCCAGGAGGTCCGGCTAATCTAAATCCCATTATGTAGGAGGGTTCTGTTAGTCCCATTATGAGAAGAGTCCTGCTAATGTCTCATTATCCAGGAGGGTCCTGCTAGTTACCCATTATCCAAGAGGGTCCTTGCTATACTACGTCCCATTATTCAGGAGGGCCCTTGTTATTCTACGTCCCATTATTCAGGAGGGCCCTTGTTATTCTACGTCCCATTATTCAGGAGGGTCCTTGCTACAATACGTCCCATTATTCAAGAGGGTCCTTGCTATGCTACGTCCCATTATTCAGGAGGGTCCTTGCTATGATACGTCTCAATATTCAGGAGGGTCCTTGCTATACTACGTCCCATTATTCAGGAGATTCCTTGCTATACTACGTCCCATTATTCAAGAAGGTCCTTGCTACACTACGCCCCATTATTCATGAAAGTCTACGTCACATTATTCAATAGGATCCTTGCTACACTACGTCGCATTATTCAGGAAGGTCCTTGCTATACTACGTCCCATTATTCAGGAAGGTCCTTGCTACAATACGTCCCATTATTCAGGAGGGTTCTTGTTATACTACATCCCATTATTTAGGAGGGTCCTTCTAGTGTCCCATTATCCAGCAGGGTCCTTGCTATACTACGTCCCATTATTCAGGAGGGTCCTTGCTACACTACATCACATTATTCAGGAGGGTCCTTGCTATACTACGTCCCATTATTCAGGAGGGTCTTGCTAGTCCCATTATCCAAGAAGGTCCTGGTAGTGTCCCATAATCCAGGAGGGCCCTGCTATACTAATTTACATTGTTTAGAAGGGTCCTGCTATACTAAATCCCATTGTTTAGGAGGGTCCTGTTACACTAATTTCCATTGTTTAAGAGGGTCATGGTACACTAATTCCCATTGTTTAGGAGGGTCCTACTGCTCTAATTCTCATTGTTTAGGACGGTCTTGCTACACTAATTCCCATTGTTTAGGAGGGTCTTACTACTCTAATTCCCATTGTTTAGGAGGGTCCTGCTACTCTAATTCTCATTGTTTATGAGCGTCCTACTACACTAATTCCCATTGTTTAGGAGGGTCCTGCTACTCTAATTCCCATTATTTAAGAGAGTCCTGCTAATCCCATTATGTAGGAGGGTCCTGCTAATCCCATTATGTAGGAGGGTCCTGCTAATCCTATTATGAGGAGGGTCCTTCTAAACTAAATCCCATTATGTAGGAGGGTCCTGCTAATCTAAATCATATTATGTAAGAGGGTCCTGCTAATCCCATTATGTAGGAGGGTCCTGCTAATCTAAATCATATTATGTAAGAGGGTCCTGCTAATCCCATTATGTAGGAGGGTCCTGCTAATCCCATTAAGTAGGAGAGTCCTGCTAATCCCATTGTCTAGGAGGGTCCTGCTAATCCCATTATGTAGGAGGGTCCTTCTAATCTAAATCTTATTATGTAGGAGGTTCCTTCTAATCTAAATCACATTATGAAGGAGGGTCCTGCTAATCTTATTATGTAGGAGGGTCATGCTAATCTCATTATGAGGAGGGTCCTGCTAATCTAAATCTCATTACTCAAGAATATTTTACTAAACATAATCATCATTTGGAATCACCACAACATTTTTTATTTTTAGCCTAGTTTGCACTAGAAATTTTTTTTTATGAGTTATTAACATGAATGAGAAATACTTGTACCAAAAGAAAAATGCAAGGCAATATATATTTAGGGTGTTTGTTCCCTAGAAATGAAAGATAATCGGGTGTTTGTTCCCTAGAAATGAAAGATAATCGGGTGTTTGTTCCTTAAGGTTAAAATGCAATTAGAGCGCTTATTCCCTAGAAATGAGAGTGATTTTTTTTAACAAATAAAAACAATCCCCAATTTTTAAAATGAGGAACTTTGAAACTCTTTTTAATTTATCATTTTTCGATTTCTTTTAAAGAAATGATCCAATTTCGTTCTTTCAAGGATATAAAAAAAATTGTGAGACCGAGCCCATTGTAGGACTGCCTACGTATCTTGTATAGCAAGAATCAAGTCAAACATAGTTCATATAAATCAAAAATTATTTTATTTTATTTTTTGATTCTTTTAAAGAAATCTTTTGGGAAAAGACTCGATTCATTTTTTATAATGTCTTGACTTTAGTTGGTACCAACAATTAGTTTTATGCATTTGAACCTCATTCAGCTATTTTCAGACAAATATGAGGTCAACTTTGAGTAATCCCTATAGTTTCAAATTGTATCTCAAACATACTTAAGTATTTACATGATCAGTTCATCTTGCCTAAATTAAGGGATATAATTATTCATATCCTCATGTTTCAGATGCCCTCGCAACAAATGAAAGTCATACTTCACACAATAGAATAATTAAGATCGTAGGACATTATTGAAAGTCACTCACACTCAGAAAGATTTTCAATGCATGAGATTGAGATACCATATGCTTGGCCCTTATATAAGTATTCACTAATGTGAGAACATAAAAAATGAGATCATATAGGACTTGTCATTGGCTTGTATTGTAGGCTTACAGAAATGTAGGATATTCATTTGGGATAAAGTGACTATTTCGTCCTTAAAATTTTCGCACTGCTCTCAATAATTTTTCATTTTCGCAGTTGACTTTTGTTTTCTTGAAAGATTCTTCTCATTTGTTTTCTTCTTTTGTTTTTCTCATTTACTCTCCTTTTTGTTGGAGATTTTTCATTTTTCATTTCAGCTTTTCTTTGTCATTTTTTTTACCTATACATATTTGACCTTTTCAGTTTGTTACCTAACTTAGATCATTGGCACTATGTAGATAGTTGATAGTGCGCTCAAGGTGGTGAGACCAAGGAATAGTGCATTTATGCACTCGAAAGGATATATGTTAAGATGTGGTTATTCAAATAAAAATATTTCAGGCTCAAAATGGGAGTTCTATGGAAAACATGTCATTTGGTAGGCTTGAAAGGCACAATCGGATCAAAGAAAGCCTATAATCATTTTCCAATTTAAATGTTGCTCAAAATTTTGCCTCAACCAACATTCGGGCCAAGTTCTAGATCAACAAATTCATGCCTTTGAATTTTATATCTAAAGCACACCACACAATGCACATGAAACAATGAGATCGAATTGTTTTATGTCTTAACTTTAAGCAAGATAATTTCTTAAGTAATACATATATGTATCAAGAGGTACCAAAAGAAGTCTATAGGTCACAACAAAGTTGGTCTGTCTTGCCAAATAGATTACACTTAATTATTTTTTCTTATACACATTCCTAAGTATGTTGGTACCAACCAAATCAATTTTTTTCCTAAATTAAAAAAAATCCCTTTTTTTTCCCCAGTTTTTGTAACGAGGACTTTTTAGATTTTTTCTTAGTTGAACCGAACCTCAACATAAGGCTACCTACGTATATTGTCAAATCAAGAATTAGGTCGAACGTAGTTCAGGAAGATTATAAACACAACATTATTCTTAATAAGAAATACTTCTCTCTCTTTTTTAAATTTTTTTTAATAAGGATCACCGAAACCTAGGAGGGTTGCCTATGTATCTCATTCACATGAGAATCAGGTGTGCGTAGTTAATTCAGATTGGACAATTAAAAAACATTAAGAAATTGAAGCATGACTTGACAAAGCTATTATATTTGCAATTTTGGTTAAGTTGTGAAAAAAAAAATTATTTTTAGAAAATGTATAATAACTTCTAAAAGTAGAAATATTTTCTGTGTTTTCTCCCTATCTTTATAAAAAATTCGAAAGATAAACTCTTTTTCTCATTTCACTAATCACCCTACAAATTGGCGAATTAAAGACCTTCTAAATAAATGTATTTTCTGATAATACATGTAATTATCTAAGTAATCAAATAATAGAGGGATACACATCCTAGATAGATTCGATCATATGTTGAATCACTAAGTCAATTGCAAATAAGCAGAGCCTACTAGGAGCAGCCATGTCTGTGTTTCAGTTTCACTAGGTTTAACCCTGAAGGAGATAGGTGTCTAGATTGACTTACTCTAGTGGACAACTCGAGTCAAGGAGGGGCAACTTATCGGTCGCAGTGCTATTTCGACTTCATTACTAGTCCAACCCCGCCTAACATGTGCTACAAGTAAATCCTTCACTGGGTGTCAAGACACTCCATCTTTATCTCAATAGAAGTAGCATATATAATTGCATTCATGTGAATGTATGTGAAGTGTTACTAGAAACTCAGAGTGATTGAGTAAGAGGAGACAATTTAATACTATTCAACAATAGAAAAGCCATAAATGAGCAGAAAGTAGCACATTAGGGCATCATACAAAATATATCCAAAAAAATTATAATAAAATCAAGTAAGAGACAATATAATAAAGCTCGAATTCTAATTATTCCCCAACGGAGTCGCCAGAGATGTCACACCCCTTGTTCGCACGGCGAAAGAGCTTTTCCAATTTAAGTGACGATATTGATTAGGGATAATTTTACTTTTTTTCAGAGTCGCCACTTGAAATTGAGTTATGGTGTTCCAAGTCACTTTTTTTAATTACTAATCAGAAGGAAATGACTCTTTATATGGCATGCGAACTAGAAATTCGGGTAAGGAATTGTATTGACCGAGGGGAAGGTATTAGGCATCACTCGAGTCCCATGATTCTAGCACGGCCACTTTTATTGACTTATACTTACTTTTAAATATTTTTGGATATATTTTTATAGGTTACAATTTCGCTTGCATTTTTATTGTTGAACTTTTATTTATTCTCACCCCAGATGCGTAGCCGCTTTCATGGTTTCGATATCTAATAGGTTCAAAGGATAACTTCTTTATTCTCTCGAGTACGTTACCTAAAATTCGATGTCTCACATCTTGATTTCAATTAAATAAAATATTCATGAGAATAATTTTGTCATGATGTGTCACCACATCCTTGATTTTCTTTTAAGTGTTTCAAAAAAGATGTGTAACCACATTCTTAATTAAAACAAATATTTTTTAACATGCCTAAAACCCACCTAATGCTATAAAAAATATTGAAAAAAATCAAATAAAATAAAATAAATCTAAACTTCTAGGATATAATATAAAATTTTGGGTTATTTTGTATTCTTTTATTTTTATTTACTCTTAAAGTTAAAGGTAAGATTAGGCCTACGCATATTATATTTTTTATTCTTATCTTAAAGTTAATGGAAAAATTAGGCATACACATATTGCAATTTCTTATTAATCCAAACAAAACAATAACGAATTGCTAAAATAAATCTCATCCTTTGTTTGATAAATAAAATAACAATAATTTTTTAGCTGAATAATTCCTACTTTATCATTGTTGGTATGTAAGTTAAGACAAAAATACTACCACGGACCGTTTATTTTAAAAAATAACGGCTAACAAATAAAATTCAATAAATAAAAATAAACACCAATTAAAGCTATCATCATACATTAAATAAATATATAACACTCAATCCAATATTCATTTTAATTGAGTTATGTATGAAGCAAAATTATAAGAAAACTTATCACATAATTATATCAAGTTCCATAAACAAATTAAAAAGATAAGGTGAAACTGAGTACCGCAATATCTTGACTAAAGCTCGATTAAAACGCCCACAAAACTTTTGTAGATTGTATGTAGTGGTATATGTATTGCACTTGTACGAAACTAATGAGAAAGGAAAGTAAAAAAGGTGAATGTGTTATGGTTTTTTGAAAGAAAAATAATATAAAATGAAATGTTTCTTTTTTTTCCTCTTTCTGGCGTGAGGTTTTTTTAGCTTTTGGTTGCTGATGATCTTTTTTTTTTTGTGTTGTTGTGCGTTGTGTTTTTGCTTCTTTTTTTTTTGTTGGGTTGTAAGATTATTTTTTTGGCTGAATGTAGTTTAGGTGTGTGGGTGTATGTGCCCAGAGTTGTGCTCTGGTCTTGGGCCTCAGTACCCGGAGTCACCTCAGAAGGAACAGTAATTGCACTAAGATAAGCCAAGAGTGTATCCGCCAAAGAAACTTGCACAACTACATCTACCATGAACTCCTCAGTCTCTATGAGGCCCTCATATGAAGCTTCCTCAGCCACCTCAAGAATGTCCTCATCCATCTCCATCTCAGACTCGGGATCAGCTGCCTCCTAGACTCTAACCTCATCTCCGGTGGTAGCCGGAGTCATATCTGGTGCATCTGGGATATCCACCGTCCTGAAGATCATTGACATGTTGGTGGACTTTAGCTGATCCACCTCGCTCCTCAACACAGCTATAGTGGCCTTTAAAGCCGTCAACTCCTCGGGCGACTCTCACACTCTGCTATCCTCACCACAAGGGAATCAATGGCAGCACTCATTGGTGTCAAAGCATCACCAGGGCAGTCTGAATCATGCTCGAAATGGAGACCTAGAGTCTGGAAACCCGACTATCCGCAGAATGGGCAAGCTGTCCCATCTCGAGTAATGAAGCCTGAGTGATCGAGAATTGGGAGACAACAGCAACAACAGAAGTACTAGGGATATCAAAAGGTACAGCACAAGGAGTAACTGATGGCCCAGGGGCCGGAGTAGGCAAAGATGCCTCTACAGGTACTAAGTATGTGTCTACAACCGGGGAAGAGTCCACCGGGGCTACCTTCTTCTTCTTTTCTACCTCATCCTTCAAGTATTTTTCCCCGATTCTCCGGATATCAGTAGAGGATGTGGGAACCACTTCCACATCCATCTTTGCATCTCTCAGAACTCAAACTAGTTTGCATAGCTCGGTGATTAACACCGGGAAGGGTAGTGAGGTCTGACATTATTTGGCAATCACGGCCATCTCTTGTTCGACGATCATCCCCAAATTAATTCGCTCACGTGCAATAATTGTGCCAATACAGGCTGCATGTGAGTGGCGAAGGATGGACTCATTCTAAGACGGCATAACAGTACTGCTAATAAAGCCAAACCAGTATCTAGCAGCTACATGTAAGTCCCTCTTTTCTATCAGGACCCCTGCCTCTAGCACTTTGGAGTGCCCTCACATATGAAAGGGGCAAACCAACTTTTTATTCCATCAAAGGACTTAGTCTTCATCCTATACTGGTGAGTGTCGACAATGTTGTTACTGCACTCCAGAACCTCATTAATAGTAGTGTTGTCACGTAGCACTTTCTTGCCCCAGACAACTACCTGATCAATTGGTTGGAATGCCGATGCTTGCTTCTTCCTCTATGGTATCAATGTCCTATAAGAAGGATAGAACTCTCGGACCCAATTTGGAATGTAAGAGGCACGGGGCTTGGTGGAGATCTGGAATTTATGAGCCTTCAAACAACTTATAATCTCTGGGTACCTGTCAATTACCCCATCAGTAGACAACCTCTTCTCCTCTATGATTGTCCTCATCCCCTCAGCCTTTAATTTGTTCATCGACTTGGGAGGTAGACCATGTACAGGAGGTGCTAGGACTACAACCTGCTCTGGAACTGGAGGAGAAGAAGTGGTGGGTGGAGTAGTCTTGATCCTAGACGGATCATTCATCCTTTTTAACCGCAGCTCTGCCCTCTGTGCTTCTACAAGCTCATCATCATCAGAAACTGCAATCTAGGGCTCGTGGTGCTCACCCTTACTCTCAGAAGTAGTGAGTTAAATGTCATAGATGCCATCACTGTCGGAGCTAGCCTCCTGTGACGCAGGTGCTTTGCCTTTACCCTTGCCTTTCCCACCAATTGTGGGAAGTTTGGTAGCTTTGCCCCTGGATGCAGCTGCATCCTCATTGATTTTAATTTCTTTAGCCTTCTTTTGGGGTGGCATGTTTCTACCTGCAACCTTTTGTCTAGCCATGTCTGCAAAAGATTGGCAAAAAGTTATAAACATTTCAATCAGAGGTACATGAAAATAATTGCAGACAGACTCACCGAACTGGTCGGTTAGTCGCCGAATCACTTTGGCGAGATAGATCAGGCTAGCCTAAAGGATTGGATCTAAAATGCTAGCATGTCGGCGATAGGAAGGGCATATTGGTGAATCATCGACAGCTTTCGACGAGCAAGGGTTAGCCCGCCGAAAGTTACAGTGCAAAAAGCGTTTAGGGATGCGGACAAAGGGCGATCAAGAAGACTTTTGGTGAGTCACCAAGTGACTTCAGCGACTTGAAGCTTCTCACCGAAAGTTACAGAGCCAAACGTCAAGTAAGCATGAAATTAAAGGCGAGATGGGGACCTTCGGCAAACCGCCAAGTGGTTCGGTGAGCTCGACCCAGTTCGCCAAATGACCCAACGTGCCTACTTTCAACCCAACTTCTCGAATTCGACCCCGCAACCCCTGAAAGCAAAATCAAAGCATGCACTAGTCAAATTAGAGCAAGACCCATAACATCCATTACCTCGGGATACTCAGACTTCTCCCGATTTTGCCAAATTTGGTCATTTGACGCCTTTTGCCCTTAAGAATGACGTCACTCACTCTATCATTGGGAAAATTACATAATTTGGCACAACTATGGGTTACTTAGACGTCACCCGACTAGACCCAACAACATGCAAGCACAAAGCAACAAAATTTAGCCAATTTTAAGGCACAAAACTACGGGATTTCAACAATGAAAGAAAAATGGGCAAGGCATTCAAATTAGAGTAAGCATTCAAACATTCTAATCCTATCAGAGAGGCCCAGCACACTTCAACAAGATAAAATCATTTGCATAAGAGTACAAAATGCCAAAATTAAACTCGAGGTTCGGAAAACCAACCTTTAATGTCTATTAAGATAAGATTGAGATGCTAGGCGGCAATGTAATCCAAATCTGAGCACAAATTAGTGACTAAAATTCTACTAGAAATGCGAAAATATATAACCAAGGTGTTAGTGTGAGTTTGGGAAGTTCAAAAGTGAGGGAAAGTGAAAGAGTTGAAAGTTTAAACCTTTGGCCTTATAAAAACCGTCTAGTTCTCGCCCATTCAGTGACATTAGTTGTGCTCACCGACCCACTCGATGACACGCCGAGTGGTCACTTACCTCACCGAGTTTTACAGGACCCTCAATTGATATGGGGGTCCAAACGGCGGATTAGATCGGGATCGCCGACCTGGTCGGCGATTCTTCAATAATTTCCTAGGATCGTCGAGTTTTACAGACTCAAATGTAAAATTTTCTGGAGTCTAATGGCGTTCTAGGTCAGAGTCGCCGACCTCTTCGGCAATGCGCCGACTGGAGATTTAGCTCACCAACCTGCACTTTTCAAACACTTTCCATACTTTGACCTGCACAATCAATGCACTATTATTCCAAACAAAAAAAAAACTTGGGTTGCCTCCCAAGAAGCGCCTTAGTTAATGTCGTGGAACGACACAAGCCCACCTTCAAACCACATTCTTGGGGTTGACCATAGTGTCACTAGGCAATCCCCCTTACTATCTCAAGTTTAGATGAGACGAGATATGACCCATTTGGGTCTCCAACTACTTGATCGACACTGAATGGGAGGTGACGGTCTGACTAAGGGTTGACACATCTTGTTTCATTTCCTTTAAAATCTTATTCGACCCCTCAACTTTGTTGAGGATACACTAAAGCATATCCTCAGACCGACCACCTTCCGAATCCTTTGGCTTTTGGCGCTCATGGGGAGGCACATACCTATCCTTCTCCCCATCCTTCCAATTTGGATTACGGTTCCTCCATTCACGATCTCGATCTTTCCAACCTTCATCCCTATTCCAACCTTGGTTACCACCCTGCCTCAGATAGTTTGAATTATAATCACCACCTTGGTTGGCTAGGAAATTCACCTCTTCATTATACAAGGCCTCAAACTTGGACTCATCTGGATTAGCACACCCAACAGCCACGGCATTGACACTTCGAGCACCAGCTCCCATGACATTTTTAGAAAAAATGTCAAGTTGTGTCATGATCTTGGCCATGTTCTGGTCCCTCTTGTTATGACCCTAAAACGAAATAGGATGAACTAGAGCTGCTCATGTGTTTTAGAAGTTAGTAACTTGTTTAAATGTTTAGTTTTGACTTTTAAAGTCTAGTTTGAAGAGTTTAGTGAGTCAACGTCAAGGCACGTGTTAGACTCCATGCTTTGAGACCTACTCTAGGTTGGTTGAGGGTGCTAGACAAGGAGCCAAGCCAAAAAGGGGCAAGCCTTAGCCAAAAAGCCAAGGATGTCCCAAGTTGGCTGCTCACTGCCCCAAAGACCACGGGCACCACCACGACCAGTGGTGCCCTAGACGGTCCGTATACTTGGGTGTGAAGATCACTTGGTCTCAAGGGAGGCAAGGCAACTTTGCCTAGGTGCTGCCTCATCTTCACGAGCTCTACCATGACTCGTGGTGTGCACCACGGATCATGGGAGAATCCATGAAGATGCCTTGGGCCCATGAGGGCTTGACATGGTGGAGAGACCCACTGATCTAGGGACCACGGGCACCACCACGAGCCGTGGTGCCCTTCATGACCCATCCAAGTGGGCGTGGTCCCTGACGGTGCTGCCCAAAGGGAAGGGTTTTAAGTAATTTCATTTTAAGTTTTTAACGGTGTGGGGTTGATTTTAAATGGTTTATATCATTAATATAAATAGTTTTATTTCTTAAAACCTTCCTTTAACTCGTTATTCTCAAATACCCAAATCAAAACCTCCAAAGTTCTTCTCTCTCAATATTTCTCTCTCAACTCAAGGAAGAAGGAAAAGTGGGAACTAAGGTTTGGATTCAAAGCTTTCTTCATCAAATTTATTTGGGAATTCATCAGCTAAGGTATGCTGGCTCTTCATCTAGGACTCATCTTCATCCTAGAGTCAATTTCAAAGGATTTTACAATGTTTTCAAAATGTGACTAAAAGCTTGTTTTTGAATTCTCTCAAGGGTTCTTGCATGAAAATGATTTGAAACGTTTGGATATGGATTAATTGATGTTTGTTTGTGGTTTTTGAATGAAATACTCCATGAACCCTTGTCTTCTACAAAACCCTAAAATTTGCTATGAAGTGGGTTTATTTCTATAAATTCAAAGTTGATGGAATTATGTGTAAAGTGAATTGTATTGATATCTCTTGTGTTGTTTAATGTTTATTCATGATTAATTGTTGATAATGGGTGAATTAAGGGAGGTAAGCCTTATGGGTGAAGTATTGGTGATTGCTTGGGTTTTGGTGATTTTGGCTATGGCTTTGGATGATGGTAAGAAAGCTTGAACTCTCTTTATTGAAATGATTGTTGTTGGTACGTTGGATCCACCTTTGGTGGAAGTGTTACATCTTATTCTTGTGTGGTATTATTGTGATTGTAGCCATGAAGGCATGGGTGAAGTTGTTGTATAGTGTTGGAATATTGTAATTGAGGCCTTGGAGGGTATTATATGAGTGTTATTATATTGTTGTATTATTATACACACATGAACCTATATGTAAAGTCCTATATGAAGCTATATGTAAAGTTTGTGTAAAGATGTTCTAATGGTATTAATGTGATATTGTATAAAGGTTATTATGCTAATGTGAAAGCATGTTTCTCTTGAAATGGTGATATGTGGTGATGATGGACTATGATGAGTCTTCATAAGATGATGTTGTAGATCATATGCTAGACTTGAGTATCTTGTCTTGTGTTATGAAAGCTTGTTTATATATATGAATGTTTGGTTGGGCTATGACTTAGTAATGGAGCTCTTCCTATAAATGCTAAAAGAGGAATTCTAGGCCGAGACTTGAATTGGTAGACTTAAGTATAGTGCCTTTTTCATGAGTCTAGCTTTCCTAAGTAAATGTATAACCTTGAAATATGGGCCTTAGGGTGATGTTCCCTTCTTGAGTGAAATGATAGACTTAGAGATGGATGGAGCCGGAACGGCATGAGAATCCTTATCTAAGAAAGTCAAATGAGCTATCCTTATGAACCTGGATTGGCTATGACTAAGAAATGGGGCCTTTCTTGGGAAGAGGTACTATGAGCTGGTTGAACTAGAAAAGGAACCCTCTCTAGTACATATGTGATTGAATACTCTATGGAAACCAAGGCTAAGTACCGAGTGGATGTGGTTTGGATGGTGACCTAGTTGAGCATGAGATTAGGCACAATGAACATCCTTGGACATCTCTTAAACCATGTGCCAACATGGGTTGCTTTTAGTTCTACCCTTGGCAAGTAGAACAACCTCCACAGAGTAGGATAGACTCTGGATTCCATACTTGCTAGTGTGGTCTATGTCGGTTAAGGCCTATTTCCATCATGTGGGATGTGCACTCTAGTATTGGATAGGTTCTACAACGTGTAGGTAGTAGTATGAGATGCTATCTACACATGGCACGAGTAGGCTTAGAAGATGCTAAAGTGAGTTCCCTAAGCCTTAGGGCTATTATGTGATTGTCCCCTATATGCTTGTGTGTCTCTTAAATTGTTTTATTAAGAATGTTGACTTAATATGTTATAATGTAATGATAAAACCATTGTCTATGGTAACTCTTAGGAACACTTAGGTGTATATGAAGAGGTTGTATGGGCAATCACTTCATTATTCACTTAAGTGTGGCTTAGGGTGACTTGAGATAGAGGCTTAAATGGTAATGAAGGAATTACTTTGCTATCTTGTTTATGTATTGTACACTTGTGTTAATTGAGTTGTAAATGATGTGAATATGATCTTATTTGTGAATGGTGACTTGAAATGTGGGTTTATGCTTGTGGTTGTAAAGGTTTGTTAAAGAAGGTCTTAAAAGCATACATTCCTTGTAAATGTCCGTTGTGCATGTTTTCTTGCATAGTCATCATACTTAGTACTTATTGTACTAATTCCATATTTCTCTATTGTTACAAGTGTAGGTGGTGGAAAGTGAGGAGATCTTTTGAGGAAGCTTGGGA
>JAJOOR010002365.1:0-52880 GCA_036250505.1 Solanum acaule | reverse complement strand
AATGTAAATGAAAAGTAAAGGAAACAAAGATTAACACTTACTTGGTAAGAATTTTAGACAAATTTGAAATTTAATCGACCAACTTCACGTCTAGAAAAACTCAAATTCAGAAGGAGTTCCGCGAAATTAGCCCTTATTCAAAAATAACTTTTAAACAATGAATTTTAAATTTAAGAAATTTATTTTCTGCAATATTAATTTATCTAGGTGGCTATTATTTATCCAGGTGGAAATCCACATCACCACTTTTGCCAGCTGTCGCGCGCGTGTAGTCACAATAGGAGCAGGTGGACGAAAAAGGTGTACACGATGGAGGAATAAACAAGTTTAAGGAGTAATTAAAATAAAATTTAATTTAGGTGTACACTGTATAAAAAACTTCAAATTTAGGGGTAGTGAGTACTTTTGCCTTTTTTATTTAGATCACTAGGAAGATCTGTGGCTGACAAACAAACTTAATATATATATATAATATAGTGTTAATGAGTCAGAATTCCAATTATTGAATAACTATATATTATAAAGTTGGACCACCTTTACTTCCCTGTTAGTTGAGATTTCTATTTAGTTTCATCATAGAAAGGAATGCTAACTTTCTTTTACACATATTTAATTCCTACTTGTAATGAATAATGAAATAATAATATTTATAAATATGCAGAAGGAAAAGACTTTGTCCAACCCAAAAGATGAAAAAAAAAGGCATGATCTGAATGCCCAACACCTTTTGGATTGTGGCTTTTAGTGAGTCCCTCCGTTTCATATGACTCTTTCCTTTAATTTTGTCATATCTTAGAAAATAAGGAGGAAGCAATAATTTTTTAAATAATCAAATTTTCAAAATTAGGAAATACTTATCCATAGGGTGTTCGTGGTTCGGTTTGGATCGGTTATTAATTAAAACCAAAATCAAACCAATCTAGTTGGTTTTTTAAATTTCTAAAACCAAACCAAATCAAACGAAAAAAATAACCGTCGGTTTGGTTCGGTATTGGTTCAATTTTTTTGGTTTATTCAGTTTGAAAGTAATAGTTTTTTTCAGGACGTATTTATCTCGATAGACATGAACACCTAGTACATGATCAATCCACAAAAAAAGAAGCTATTGTCGGTTTAATTAAGCAATGCTAACTTATCGGTTAGCAGGATAGGTAAAGACTAAAATGAAATGAATTTTGATGGACTTGGACTTAGGATGGTTATAGTTGGACTTAAGAAAATGGTAAAGTTAAAGATTTCAGTTAATTAAAATTTAACAAAATATTTATATTTTATTTATGAATAATATATAAATAATTATAAAATTTATATATCTAATTTATCGGTTCGATTTGGTTATTTTTGCGGTTGTTTTTAGTAAAACCAAAACCAAATCAAATGGTATCGGTTTTCAAAATTTAAAACCAAACCAAACCAAATATCGATTTTTTTAATTAGTTTGGTTTGAATTGCGGTTCGATTTGGTTTTTTAACCATAACTATGAACATCCCTACTTATCCATATGTATAGTTAGATCAATTAATTTATAAAATATGTATATAAATGGTTGAAGTATGTATTTTATATATATACACACAATTTATACATTTTATAAAGGGAAAACTATACAAATTAGTCCCCATTAGACAATATTTATTCAAAATTGGACCCAACCCAATATATTTACTTAGGATCCTTGGCCCAAACTATTTACCAAACTTCCCCTTGTTCTATTCACTGAACCACTGCTTCTTCATCCTTGATACCATCTAACTATATGTATATATATACTCTAATGGTATCTAAACTTTGATGGTATAAAACAGTAATTGAACAATCTTTTCATTGAAATATTTCACGTTCCTCCTTGATGCTATCAGAGTAATTGAGTAGTGTTTTCACCGAAAAATTGCTTCTTCCTCTTTGATACAATCAGAGTATAGATATACCTCGATGGTCTCAAACAATCAACGCACATTAATAGTTAAAAATAAGGGTATGAAAATAAGAGATAGTCATTTGTAAATAGTTTTCCTTTTTCGGGTATAAGTGTTATTTTTATCTCTTATAAATCAGAGCATCCAAATACATTGAACAGTAATTTTCAAAATTAGAGGAAGGAAGGACGGCTATACGAATTTCCTCATGTCTTACTTAAGTCTAATCTTACACATGGCCATAATTTGTTTATTGAATTTACATATTTGCAACTTTTAAAAGTTTCTTTTTTCTTCTTTCACAAGTCCACATCTCCTTTTCTTCTTCAACCTTCTCCCCCTCACTCTTTCTCTCTTTCTATCTTTCTCCATGAATTTCCAAGATCTTGATCATTCATTAGGTAAACTACAAACAAGAAAGAAAAATGCTACGAAAATTGCCCCCTTCGTCGTCCTCGCCATCTTGTTCACTCTCATCCCTATATACTATCCTTCTATGCACCCTAAAAAACTCTCACAAGTTCTTTCTTCTTCTTCATTGGTACCACTTCCAGATTCTAACACACAACACCAATCCAACAATAGTAGTAATAGTAATACAACACAACAAGTTAACGTGACCAAAAGTGATGATCATGTCTCCGTGGCACCTCAAGAAGCAAGGATTATTAATAGTACTGATGAAAAATGCGATTTATTTTCCGGGGAATGGGTAGAAAATCAAGAAGCTCCATATTATACAAATATGACATGTTTTACAATTCAAGAACATCAAAATTGCATGAAATATGGTAGGCCTGATACTGATTTCTTGAAGTGGAAATGGAAACCTGATGGATGTGAGCTGCCTATATTTGATGCACATCAATTTCTTGAACTTGTTAGGGGAAAATCATTGGCCTTTGTTGGAGATTCAGTTGCAAGAAATCATATGCAATCATTGATATGCCTATTGTCTAAGGTAATTTCTCATCAATAATATCTTTTTGTCATGTAGAGTATTTTTTATTTTATTTTATTGTGTGGGGTGGGATGGGGTAGGTAAGGGAGGCCGGTTATTGATAAGGATTGTAGTGAAATGGTGAATACCAGAAAAGAAAAAAAAAATGGGAGGCCGGCTGATCAATTCCCTCTATTTAGTTTGGTCTAATATATAAAAAATTTTAATGTTAAAACATTTTATTTGATCTTTAATCAATGGTGGAGTTAAAGGCAAAAAGGGGTCAAATATTGAATTTCTTTTACTTAAAAAGTAGATTGCAAAAGTAGGGTATGAGTAAAAATCTATGTAATATGAATTGTTGAATTCTCATCAAAATATATACTCATTTTGTTTCAATTAATGTGGTACTTCTTAACACTAAATTTAAGAGAAATTTTGTTTTTAAAATTTGCAGTCCAATGAGTTATATACATTTGTGTTATTATATATTTAAGTGTAAATATGAATATTAAAGTCAAATTATTTTTAAATATAAAAATCTACTCTCTTTTTTTGTGAAACCGACTAATGGGGGCAAAAGGAGTACAAGAAAGTTAATGGTGTAGTGACAAAAGTTGTACACATATTAATTTAGATCACGTATTCTAGCTAAGTATAACAATTTTGCATTTTTTGCATCATTGTTATTAGAATTCTCAACTCTGCCATTATTCTTAATTATTTCTTAATTATGAGCTACTCAAAAAACATAAATTTCGATGAGATTTCCATCGCAAATTTGCTGGAAACATAAATAGTCATGAAATGTTTAAGATTAGAAATTTCCGATCTACTTTTAAGTATATATTAACATTTTTTTAAAAATAATTTAGTGACAAATCAAACGCCACTCACAGAGAGTTTCCAAATTTAAGAATTTTTCCATATTTATTGTCTGACCTTTGAATTTTTTTCTTTTAATAAATTCCACGTGTTTTTGGAGTGTATTAATCTCTTCATTACTGTTCTTCGCTGACTTTAAATTTTTTTGACATAATTTCAGTTTCCACATGTAATAAGGGTTTGATTATAGGGCAAAGGGTCAAATATATCCCTGTACTATTGAAAATAGTTCAAATATACCCCTAGTTATACTTTCGGGCTAAATATATCCCTCCCATTATACTTTTGACTCATATTTGCCCTTATAACTAACAGAGGGACACATGTACAACTAGGATTAAAATAAATCATCCAATTTAAACCATTCCCAATTGTAAGCTAATCCGCCCCACCCGAATCAATTTTACCCAACCCAATTAATATCATCAGACCCAATTTTAAAATTCAACCATAAAAAACCTAAAGAATTTTATTTATGCTTCTTTGCTTTAATTTACAAGAATCAAAATGTTTATCATCTCCACCTTTGTTTACCAACTGAAAACATTTTCAAAAACTTTTCATGACAGTGCAGTCTCTACCTTGTCACTAAATAAAATATTATCTTGAATTTGTATCGGCTCTTTCCATGGAAGAGCAATCCGCATCGATAGTATCGGCTCTTTCCAAGAAGGTAAGAAGAGTAAGAGGACTTGAATTTGCTGGCCTTGGCGTCAGCTCAACCATAATTTTGTACTCTCCCTAGTGTCTGTTAATTATTATATAGATCCAGTGAAAGAGATGGAGTAAACCAAAAAACTACTAATTTTGTTTGCAAAATGGATTATATTTACAGGTTCTCTCATTTTTTATCTTTCAAGTTTAAATTGAGTCGAATAATATTAATTGGATCGGGGAAAATTAATTTGGGTAGGGAGGATCACCTTACAATTGGGTATGATTTAAATTGAATGGTTTCTTTTAATTCTAGTTGTTCATGTGTCCCTTTGTTAGTTATAAGGGCAAATATGTGCCAAGAGTATAATGAGAGGGGTATATTTAGCCCAAAAGTATAACTAGGGATATATTTAAACTATTTCCAATAGTACAGGGATATATTTGACCCTTTTCCGTTGATTATATCCTTATTCATGTTAATTAGATCTACAATTAATATTCACATGATTGGATCTTGTAATTAAATATACTTATAATAGTCTAAATAATTAGAAAGTCACCTCTACATTCAAAATTTGGTTGACTTCTCATTTATTTCTCCTAAAAAAATGTGTTTTGGATTAATAAATCAAAAACTAGTAATTCAATCATGAAAGAAAAAACAACTTGATTGTTCTTAAGGATTATAAAAAGTCTATGCTGACGTCAAATTTCGAATAATTTTTTTGTTTATGACTGCACGTTTTGATTAAGAAATTATTAATATATTGATTAACTTTACTATATTGCCCTTAATTCATATTAATTAGCTTCTTGAAACAAGAAATTCTAAGATCTTCAAAACTTATTTAAACTTTCAATGATCATATTAATTATAGGGGTAAATGAAAAAAATTTGATTAATTTTAGCCTAATTTAATAAGTGATAAAGTAAATATGAGATAAATATTTTTAGTAAGATGTCTGTATAATACGACATCTTACTAAAAATGTACATTTAGTTTGTCACTTCTAATAAAGTGGACCTTGCGCTTAATTAAATAGGTCATCTGTGAAAAATGTGAATATTGTCCAAAATCATATAATTAAGGAGACAATCGTTCACATTTTGAACCAACGTGAGACTAATACCTAACTACCTACACGCCAAGAGTTGAACTCCCGAATGCACGATACTAACATTGGATACAAGAAAATGGTTAGGTTTCAATTTACTATATTATCAAAACAATGACATATCAAAAAATTTGGAACACAAAAAATACCCCATTTTTAATCCTATTGATAGCTACATTAGTTGTGGTAAGAGTAAAGGGTCGATGTCCAAATCAACTAGTTGCCCATTGCTAAGTGCTAGCTATATATTCGATAATGATTTTGATATGTATTGACAACTCTACTTGTGATGCATAATAAAGTGGTCCTTTTGATTTGTCTATATTATATTACATATGTTACAAAATTATATTTCAATTTAGTGGTAGTATATTGCTTGGTGTTGTCCTGCTGTGGGTAGGTGTAGGTTTGTTAGTGCTTGTCGTAATACTAGTCGTACCTTTATAGTTCTTGTCTTATATTGTGTATTATATTTCGATTATCACACTATTTTGTTGTTATTGTTTCTTTATTTCTTGTAGACTTTACATTGGTTTTCTTATTAGCAGTGATGCTTTCTTTATTGTTTTCTTTTTCTTTTACTTGAATTTGATGCACTTGAGCCGAGGGTCTTTCAACAAAGTCTCTCTACCTCCTCTCGAGAAAGTGATAAGGTCTGCGTACACTCTACCCTCTCCAGACTTCATTTAGTGAAATTTCACTTGAGTAGATGTTGTCGTATATTGCTTTTCCAAGAATGTTGTTTCTCCGCCCTTATCATAATAATTCGTAAAATTCACTAAATACTATGTTGTAATTTTTGGTTTCAGGTTGTATACCCCATAGATGTTTCAAATTCAACAGACCAAGAAAATAGACGCTGGGAATATAGAGATTACAACTTCAACATGTCCATATTTTGGGCACCTTATTTGGTAAAAGCAAATAAAACCGAGCCCAATAACATATATCAGCCTTTTAATTTATATCTAGATGAACCTGATGAATCTTGGAACACCAAAATTCAAGATTTCGATTATGTAATCATCTCATCTGGCCATTGGTTTTCCCGTCCAACTATGTTCTACTTAAACCACACCCTTGTTGGCTGCCTTTTCTGCTCGCAACCCAATGTTAGCCAAATGACATCATTTTTCAGCTACCAAAAGGCTTTTCACACGGCTTTTCAGACCATTAACAACCTAAAAAATTATAAGGGTGTGACGTTTCTGAGGACATTCGCCCCGTCTCATTTCGAAGACGGGGTTTGGGATAAAGGAGGAGATTGTGTTAGGACGACCCCATTTAAGAGGAACGAAAAGGTATTGGATGATTATAGCTTGGAGTTTTACAAGATTCAATTGCAAGAACTTACAATTGCTCAAAAACAAGGAAAAATGAGAAATTTGAAATTTAGGCTATTTGATGCAACACAAGCAATGTTGTTGAGAGCAGATGGTCATCCTAGTAAATATGGACATTGGCCCAAACCAAATGTTACATTTTCAAATGATTGTGTCCATTGGTGTTTGCCAGGCCCAATTGATGTGTGGAATGATTTCTTACTTGAACTCATGAAAAGGGAGGAAAGTCATAGATAATATTTTATTATCTTTTTTATTTGCCATTTTTCCAAAGGAAAACTTTTTTTTTTTATAATTATTATTCACAGTTGTTACATTGTTTATTGTGGTACAGAAAGGGGGTAATTGCCCTACAAGAAGGGGAAAAATTGATAGTGAAAAAATAATAATCTATATTTTGGTTTGTATTTTTTCATTTTAGTGATTATTCAGAGTTGTCAAGAGTAATCTTGATCGTTTTTGTATAGAAAGGGAAATTACCCTAAAAAGGGGGTAAATTATGAGATATTACAAATAAATTTTTTTTTTTAAAAGTTCCTCAGTTCATTTGCCTTTTACTAAAAAAAATCTCTCTTTTAGAGTGTCTTTTGAGTTTTGACCTTGGGATATAGAAATGAATGCATAATAATTTGTTATACACTAGTTCTGTTTAAATATTATTTGTTGCAACAATACTAATTTTGTACATTTGCTTTCTTTCTTATTTTCCTACGTCACATGCAATTTTTTAGTCGAGAATTTGTTGGAAATAAACTCTCTACCTTGTAAAGATAAAATGTAAAATTTGTGTACATTAAGAAATAAGTGTCATTTTAGCAAAAATCACGTCTATTAAGAAATCAATAAATACAATGTGTAGTTTACTAAACTATCCTATTTAACAAATTAATGTCTTTAGAAAGTTGGAACTTGGAACACTATTATATATAAAGATGGAGTATAGGAGTATAGTTGAAAAAACATACAAACTTTTGTCTTGAATTTCTAAAGTGACACTTATTATGAAACAATTTTTTTAATTGCTAAGACAACACTTAGGGACGAGAGTGGTATAAATTAATTTTTCTTCACTCACTACATCTCTTTATATATAATGGAAGTATTTCCTTGAAGTTTTAAGTACTATAGCTTTCATCATGAGACCACAAACCCAAAGTAAATTTTTTACCAAAATTGTTACTCTTGTTGGCCTTACCTTCTTCTTGTTTACAATCATCATCACCCTTTACTATCCTTATTTTGAGAAGAAAATCTCAGAAATTAATTATTATAATAATATAGAAGAGTATTGTGACTTATCTTTAGGAGAATGGGTACCAAATCCAGAAGGGCCTTATTATACAAACATGTCATGTAATGCAATTTATGAATATCAAAATTGCATGAAATATGGTAGGCCTGATACTGATTTTTTCAAGTGGAAATGGAAACCAGATGGATGTGAACTACCAATATTTGATGCACATCAATTTCTTGAAATTGTTAGTGGAAAATCAATGGCCTTTGTTGGAGATTCTGTTGCTAGAAATCATATGCAATCATTGATATGTCTCTTGTCCAAGGTACTGTATTCTTATTTCTTTAATTACTAGTTGTATTCTACTCGTCACAAATTATTTATCCTGTTTTTCAGTTTTTCTCCTTTACACTCCTCTTAAGAAAATATCAAGTATTCTAGTTATGTGCCATTCTTTTTCATAATTAGGGTGATTGTGTCTTTAAGAACAATAAACTTCTAAAATGACAAATACTTTTAGACGGGAGGAAGTACTAGACTAAATTTATGTCCTGCACTTTCTTTCTATTATGCATTTATAGGTGCATTTTTAATATGATATAGCATGTAATTCATCTTATTTTTCAAGTTATTAAAAATCTTACTTCTAATAGAAAATTACCTGTAGTACTAACACTCTTCTTAATTTCATCAAATTTAATTTGAACTTTCATTTACCCTATTTTTAGAGAAAATTTCAGAAATAGTAAAAATAATAAATATAATAAGGCTATATAACTATAGTTTCGGTAATTATGCTCTATAACTATAGTTTTGTTTGGTATGGAGGCTGTGGTTCGTATATTTTGCTTGCCAATATACAAACAAGGTAAGTATATACAAATTCTGTATTTATACATTTAGGAATTTTTCAGAACTTCGTTTGTATATATTTATTGTGATTTTTTCATAAATCGTATATAAATAGTTAGGGTAAGTATATACAAATTCTGGATTTATACAATCAGGAACCAAATTATACAAATTCTGGATTTATACAATCAGCAACCGAATTATACAAATTCTGGATTTATATAATTAGGAAACCGAATAGCAAAATTTCGCGAAACAATAGCTTAAAATAATTGAAACTATAGCTATATTACACAATATATTGCTTATATTTTATTATGAATAGTTCTACCTATGTAAGAGGTAAATATGATATAATTTAGACATTTCTTAAAAAGTTATTGTACCATGTGTTGGGATTTATTTTCCCTGATTTCTTACCATAAATAGGTTTTCCTTTTAGAAAAAGGTTTTAATATTTTGAGTAGTCCTTTTCTTGTAGGAAATGTTTTAAGATTCTATAAATAGAGGTTTGTTCCTTCCAACTTAATCAACATTCACAATGTAGTCCTAGAGTTTTGAGAGTTTCGATTATGGGGGAGAAATTGTGAACCTCCTTGTATTTCGAGTGAATTGGTTGAGGTTGTTTCTCTCTATATTTTGTACTCTCATATTTATAGTGGATTGCTCATCTTGACGTAGGTCGATTGACCGAACCACGTTAAATCTTTGTGTCTTTTGGTATATTTCTCGATTGTCTTCTTACTCATGGTCTTTCGAGGGTTGCTTTGCTAGCTTCCGCATTACACCTGCTTATTTCGGTCCTAACACCATGCCCACCTTAATTATAGCTGATTATTAAATTGAATGATGGCGTAATGATGAACCTATTTTACACTTCTGAACTTCTTCATAAGTCAGGTTAGGTGCTCTTTTGATTTGAATAGGGGGGTCGTCCTTTTTTTATTTATTGAAGTAGTCACGACTTGATCGTAGTCAGTTTATATATAATTTAAATCCTAAAATGTTATGCTGATTCGAATTTTGAATATTTCTTCTTGAGAGTTGGAAAAAAAGCAATAGTTTATGCTTCTTCCCATCTTAGATCAAGAAACATTAATAATGAAGAAGTTTAGGGAAGGTACGTACGTTCTTTAGTTAATCAAGGTTATGGTTGCTTCAAGTCTAATTAATTTCAACTTTATTTTAATCACAAACTGATTCAATACCTTAATTATTATACATGCATGTGCCTAAATATTATTGAAAAAATAAAATGGATATGCAGTTAATTGGTTAGAATTTCTTATAGACTTGGTTATATATAATCATTTAAAATGTCTAATAACAGAAGAAGAGCTCTTGTAAGAATGACCTTAATTAACCTGATATATCCCATTAGTTCCTTTGCTGTTGTTAACCCTATAAATATTGTATTATTTTTAATATTAGTAATAAATAATGATAGAATAAAAGGTTTAAAAGTAATAATTCTCTATTAAATGATGGGAATAAGGATAAATATATTCCGAACTATCGTAGATGGTATGCAGATACCCTTCGTCTTACTTTTGGGATATTGGTGCCCCTGTCATCCAAAAATTAGAGCATATATACCCTTTATACTAACGGACATACATGTGTCATAATCTTATCCACCAACCCGACATTTATTAAATATCGGATCGATGGATAAAATTGTGTCACGTGTCCCTATTTAGTTTTCCGTTATTGTGAAGGGCATATATGCTCGATCTAGTTTATGGACGGCAGGGGCACCAATATCCCAAAAGTATGGCGGAGGGTATCTGCATACCATTTACGATAGTTCAGGGGTATATTTGTCATTTTTGCCTTAAATGATTATATGTCATGATGATTGACGATATTACTGAATTAATCTCTTATTTAAAAGTTAATTAGACTCTTGTTTAATTCAGGTTGTGAATCCTATTACAACTGAAGAAATCAATGATTGTGAATACAAAGAGTACAACTTCAACATGTCCTTATTTTGGTCACCCAATTTAGTAAGAACAAAGAGATTCCATCTGGATTTATATTTGGATGAACCTGATGAATCTTGGGTGACCAAAATTCAAAATTTCGATTATGTGATCATCTCATCAGGCACTTGGTTCTTCCGTCCATACATGCTTTATTTAAATCATCACCTCGTTGGTTGTGTAAATTGTATCGAACCCAACATTACCCATTTGACATCATCTTTTGGTTATCGAATGTCATTTCAAATGACTTTTCGTGCCATTAACAACCTCAAAAATTACAAGGGTGTGACATTTTTGAGGACGTATTCACCGGGTCATTTTGAGAATGGGACTTGGGAAGAAGGGGGAAACTGTCCAAGGACAATGCCCTTTAGGAGGAATGAGAAGGTGTTGGAGGATTCCAACTTGGAGTTTTACAAGATTCAATTGCAAGAATTTGAGATTGCTCAAAAAGAAGGGAGACAAAAAGGTTTAAAATTTAAGTTGTTAGATGTAACACAAGCAATGTTGTTGAGACCAGATGGTCATCCTAGTAAATATGGTCACATGCCAATACCAAAAATTGTAATGCCTAATGATTGTGTTCATTGGTGTTTGCCAGGACCTATTGATGTTTGGAATGATTTATTTCTACAAATGTTGAAAAGGGAAAAGGGAGGTAGCACATAGATATTTTGCATGAACAATAATAGTTCATCTCTTTATGTTTTAATGTGTTGGGACCTTTTTTGAAGGAGAACCTTTTCTTTTATTTTTGTAATGGTTGTTTAGGATTAATGTTATTGTTATGTTGTGATTTTACTTTCTTTTTATTTGGGAAAAATCCACTTTTAAAATGTCTCAGTATTTTCATATTTAAGATTAATTCTAACAAATAAATCTTTAAAAAGTTCAAAGATTAGGGTAAGTGATACTTATTTCCATTTCAAGAAGGTGTTAACACTTAAAACATCCGTAACATGCAGTTACCCGAGGTATTCACCAAAGTCATTCAACTAACTTTGAAAAAATTATTTAGAGTAAAGGAAACATTTGATTCATTTGGGAAAAGAGCTAACTTAAAACAACTTGATAAATAACGAATAAATAAGACTTCACCAAAATGTTGATTAAGAAATGAAAAGAGAACAAGAGTTGATAAATAAAATCATTGTAAGTAAATCAACATAAAAGAAATTGGTTCATTTTTAGAGAATTCGACTAAGTTTATAAAATAAAAGTGTTAGTGTAAGTTCAGAATAAACAAATTATAATAGAACAAACAATTAAATAGAGAAATGAACTTGGGCTTCTTGCCCAAAACTGCCACTGTCCGAGAGTTTTGGATTTTGAGTCCCAATTTCAGCCAACTTGCAGATCTGCTAAAATTATGAGAAACTCACATATAGCCACTCAAAAATAGCCTAATTACTCTCCATAGCTATAGTTTGATAATTACAATTCGTAGCTACATGTTATAGGGAGGAGAGAGGTGAGCGAGACTGGGAGAGAGGAGAGAGGCGAGCGAGAGAGGGGAAAGAGTTGGAGAGAGGTGAATTGTATATGTATATCGGTTAGATAATTGTATATTATACAAATGTATTTGTATTTATGGCAAGCGAGATTGGGAGAGGGAAGAGAGAGGCGAGCGAGATTGGGAGAGGGAGGAGAGAGGTGAGCGAGAGAGGGAAGAGAGTGGGAGAGAGTGAATTGTATATGTATATTGGTTAAATAATTGTATATTATACATATGCATTTGTATATTTGGCAGCGAGATTGGGAGAGAGAGGAGAGAGGTGAGCGTGATTGGGAGAGGGAGGAGAGAGGAGAACGAGAGAGGGTAGAGAGTGGGAGAGAGGTGAATTGTATATGTATATCGGTTAGATAATTGTATATTATACATATGTATTTGTATATTCTGGCGAATTATACATATACAAATGTGGTCATCCCATGTAATTAATGTATAATGTTAGTCGCGAGTGGTAATTATAGAAAACTATAGCTATGATGAGTAATTAAGTAGTATAACTTTGCTTAACCGCGTAATTTTCCCTTAAATTAATGAGCTTTGGCCCATTCTTGACATGTATATCAGTGTATAACATCTGTATATAAGCTCCTTTTCACCAAGTTTTAGTTTCCCTTTCTTCACAGATAGATGATGAGGTTGATTCAAATATGCGAAAAATTGGACTTTAGTCCAACGAAATGCAAGATACAATATCTTTGGAACCAACTAAATATTATCCATTGGAACATACTACTTATACACTAAGCTAAGTTTATTGTGTATGTTCAAGTTAAATCTCAATGAATACTATGTATCATTGACATATAATCATTGTATGAAATGAAATACGTCAATTATACATTGATTAATTATACATATACTTTATACTTGGAGAATACACCATCCAGCACCATGTCCATCTTCATCCACCATCCTCTCCCTTAAAAAGTCACCATAATTTTACTTTAGACAGACTAAAGTTATTTTGAGTTTATGATTAAAATGGGCTGCTAATTGAGTTAAATTGTGTTTTAATTATACTATTACAAGAGAATTAAACTTACTCCATTCACTTTTACTTTCACTTTTAACATATCAACGTACAATTAATTTTTCATGTTTTATCCCCAACATTAATTACTTATTCCTCAAATTATTTTTCAAGAGCCGAAACTATACATCAATCAATATAGATATATACTTTGGTTCCTAAAATAATCATATTAATTATTATTTTTAAAGGACGTGCAAAGTTCAAAGTAGACAAGTAAATATTTGTTGAGCTAGAAAGTTACATGTTAAATTGTATTATATATATGAAAGGCTTTCCGTGAAGTTAATTTAAGCACTATAGTTTTCATGATGAGACTACAAATGCAAAAAAATATTGCTAATCTTGTTGGCCTTGCCTTCCTATTTACAATAATAATCCTCCCAATTTACTATCCTTATTATAATTCTGAGAAAAAACTCTTAGAAAGATTGGTGTCACAAGTATCATATAGTAGTACTGAAAAACATTATTGCGATTTATTTTCAGGTGAATGGGTAGAAAAGCAAGAGGTCCATATTATACAAATATGACATGTTTTGCAATTCAAGAACATCAAAATTGTATGAAATATGGTAGGCCTGATACTGATTTCTTGAAGTGGAAATGGAAACCTGATGGATGTGAGCTACCAATATTTGATGCACATCAATTTCTTGAAATTGTTAGGGGAAAATCAATGGCTTTTGTTGGAGATTCAGTTGCAAGAAATCATATGCAATCATTGATATGCCTATTGTCTAAGGTAACTTCGCATTTCTCATTCAAATTATATTTGCTATGTTTTTCTTTTACACGTTCAGAACAAAATTACTACACTAGTCTTAAGGCTCTTTTCATTGAATATTTACCTTGGTTATGTGTTATTTTTTTCATTATTAAGATGTTTGTAGTCTTTCAGAAAAATTGCTACTAAGGATAAATGATTAGTTTTGTTTTAAACTTCTAAAATAACAAAAAAAATAAATGAGATGACTATTTTTAATAATCACGATAAATAATTTTGAAACAAATTAAAGGGGGTAATAGACTAGATCTAACTAATACGCTTTTTCTTTCTTGTTTCAACTTTACATTTTCATATGTTCGTGATGATTTTAATATTTTATTGACCTTTGTATTAAACGCCGAACTGTCTGTTACATATGTTCTTGTATATTTATAGGTGTATTTGAATATGTTTTAGCAGATAGTTCATCTTCAATCGACTTACAAGAACAAGTAAATTTTTATAATAAAATTGATATGATAACCTGAAAAATAGAATATAATTTGGTGTAGCTGGTTAATAAATTGAACTTATGGTATAAAGATGATCATAATTTACACTCAGAAGTCAGAGTGTACATAATTTAATTAAATCCTAAAAAACTACGTTAATTCAATTTTTGAATATTTAACTCTTCTTGAGAGTTGAAAAAAAGGCAATAGTTTATGCTTCTTCCCATCTTAGATCAAGAAACATTAATAATGAAGAAGTTTAGGGAAGAGACGTATACGTTCTTTAGTTAATCAAGATTAATATGGTTGCTTCAAATCTACTTAATTTCCATTTTATTTTTAATCACAAGTTGATATTATTGATTTTTTTTTTTTTTTTTTTTGGATTTGCTGTTATAATTTCTTATAGATTTGGTTAAATATCAAAATGTCTAATAAAATAAGACGAGCTCTTCTAAATAGACCTCAGGGAAAATGGTCTGAAAAATACTCTAACTTTGGCCGAAATTGTTGTTACGATACCAAACTTTATGGAGGACATTTTACCCTGCACTATTTAATAGTGTATTTTAAAGGTATATGTGTGCCCACGTGGACACATTACTATTTATAATGATGCAATATTTATGATGTCCACGTGGACACATATATACCTTTAAAATACACTATTAAATAGTGCAGGGGGTAAAAGGTATTTTCCAAAGTTTGGTATTGTTACAGCAATTTCGGTCAAAGTTCGAATATATTTAAGACCTTTTTTCCTAGAACTTACCATTGATCATGACTTTGTAGTACATATTCTAAAACCTTGGAATATTTAAACATATATTTGATATAATTTTTCTTTCAGGTTGCAAATCCTATTACAATAGACGACATCAAAGGTTACGAATATAGAGAATACAACTTCAACATGTCCATATTTTGGTCACCCAATTTAGTAAGAGTCGAAAAAATTGTTTATATATATCTCGATGAAATAGATGAATCTTGGATGAATAAAATTCAAAATTTCGATTACGTGATCATTTCTGCTGGTCAATGGTTCTTTCATCCATCCATGTTTTACTTAAATCATAGCCTTGTTAGTTGTCAAGACTGTCTCCAATCAAACGTTAGTCGTTTGACAAATTCATATTTCAGTTATCGAATGGCATTTCGAACGGCTTTTCGTGCTATTAACAACCTCAAAAACTACAAGGGTGTGACATTTTTAAGGACATATTCACCACCCCATTTTGAGAATGGAACTTGGGAAGAAGGGGGATATTGTACAAGGACAATACCTTTTAAGAGGAATGAGAAGGTGTTAGAGGATTCTAACTTGGAGTTTTACAAGATTCAATTGCAAGAACTTGAGATTGCTCAAAAAGAAGGGAGACAAAAAGGTTTACAATTTAGGTTGTTAGATGTACACGACCTATGTTGTTGAGACCAGATGGTCATCCTAATAAATATGGTCACTTGAATAAGGTTGGAACACGTTATAATGATTGTGTTCATTGGTGTTTGCCAGGACCTATTGACACTTGGAATGAGTTCTTATTACAACTTTTGAAAAGGGAGGGTAGATAGATAGTATTCATGAACAATATTTATATCTCTCTCTTATGTTTTATTGTGTTGGGTAATGCGATGGGAGAATCGATCCGTTCAGATAATTCCAGCTCTTTTTCAAGTGAACCTCTTTTTCTAATGATTCTTGAGGATTGTTATTTGGTTCGAATGATGTGAATTTTACATTGTGAATGTAGTTTAATTTGTAATAATTAAGTTGATTATCATTTTCTTAACTTTTTACGAAACAATTTCATGAATATTAGTCCATGAAATAACGAAATTTACTTGTATGCGACTAAATTTCGTTTATGAAAAACAACAATCAAGGATGAAAATAACAAGCAAACAATAATGTTTATATTTGAATGATTTGTGCAAAGGTTACAATCTTTATGAAATCTAAGATAATAGATGTAATCCCCTGATTCTTCTCTTCACGGTTATCAACTCAAGAGTTTTAATTTACTTTGATCATGATTTGATGAGACACTTACGGCTCAACATTTGGAGACGAAGACTTATTTGCATGGAGAAGACTCGCAGATCACCACTGAAGAACAACGATTCTCTATATATTTATGTGTCTTTCTAGTCTTATAAAGACTCCTTTATATATGCGTGAGCTAAGAATTTAGGGGTATTTTGGTCCAAGTAATTTTAGAGGACCTTGGAATTGAAGAGCATGAGTTGAACTCGTCTTGTCAACTTATTAATGGATTGACCCGGATGTAATTTGAACTTTATTTAAGTCATATAATTTTGACTTGAATATTAATCCAATTTTATTAACCAATAATTTTACTTGATCAATTTATCATAAATTTAAGGTTTATTTCAAATTTAATATCTGTCTACCTTACCAATTAATGGCTAAGATTAAGTCGCTAGAATTGACATGTTTTGAGTTTTTCTTTTTTTTGGGTGAAAATTGAAAATTGTATTTAACAAAGTATAGAAATATATACAAATTAGTTCTTTGGACTCTAGAACTACAACATACAGAGAAACTAACTACTTGTTTGAATGATATTACGTATTGTATTGTTATATTAATGCAATGTTTATTTTATTTGTTACATTAAAAAAACTTGTACAAATAAAATAAACTTGAATCATGATTTGAAAACTTAATTCATGCTTTTTGCAAAATTTAGAAATTTAAAATCATGATCTTAAATCATATGTCTAAACATAAGCTTAAATTTTATTATATTATATCGTTAAATTTGTCATTATGTAACAATGAAAAGTCTCATTTTATGTAACGGCCTGCTTGGTGCATGTGGTTGTGATTATTTTCCCTTTCATTTTACCTTTACTTATTACTTGATAACTTTATTTTCTTCTTTTTCCTATAGCATTTTTATAATAACTTTATCTATAACTTTTTTTTATAATACAATAAATTTATTCTTCAAATTACTGATATTTGATATTATGTAATGATGAAAATAATACAATCTGTTTAAATATTATATTTTTCAAAATAATATAGTATAATACAATAAATATGATACTTTACAAAAAAATATATGTAACAATCATCTGAGTCTAGCATTAATTACCACCTTCTAATTGATTTTTCACTTTTGATTTGAATTTTAAAATATTTTTTGTAGCATCTTTACACTTAAGAAGATATATTTTAGTGTAATTAGCTAGAAAAAATAATCAACAAAAGTAATGTAATACTAATTTCCATCTTTACTAATGGTATTTTTGAAATATGTTAAGTTTGGATTTTGTTCAATCAATTAGGTCTCTTTACTAGTACTAATAGGTTTGAAAGATTTCTCGACACATTTTATTTTCAATTTTTAAGTCTTTTAATAAAAGTAATATTTTTAACCTAACCTAGTTTAGTATGCCATAAGTTAATTAATAGACTCATTAATATAGTAGAATTAAAAATATTTGCATTATTGATAATTTATTGAATAATGTTCCGTACAAATAAGCATACACTAATAATTTTTTCCAAAAAAAATTGTTTCCGCATGAAATAATCATTTATCAGCTTCAAAAACAAATTTAATGCTTGCTTTGTTGAAAAGTGCTTCAAAAATTAAGTTCCTAAGAAGGAAGTAACAACATTGTTGAAGACACTACTTTTTCCAGAAATTAATTTAAGCAAGAATATTCTTTATTCATAACCACGTCATCTCAATTAGACAAGGAGCTCCTTTATCTCCCTACATTTTCATAATATGTATGGAATCTTTAACAAGATTAATAAGTTATGCTACTCATCAGCAACACTGGCAACTGATTCGGATTGGAAGAATAGGAATACCTATCTCCCACCTACTGTTTGCTGATGATATCATTCTTATGACAAAAGCATATAAAGAAAATGCGGCCACGATAATTCAGATCTTTAACACGCTCTCAACTCAATCAGGGCAAAAAATAAATTTTAATAAGTCCTCTATTATCTTCTCAACAAATGTTTCTACAGAAAATAAAAATGAGCTCTCTACTATTATGAACATCCGACAGAAAAATAGGTTGGGAAAATATTTTGGGTTACCCATAACTAGCTATCACCCTAAAAGTTCAGATTATCAATACATTATAGATAACATGAACAACAAATTAAAAGGATGGAAAGCTCAATTCTTAACTCTAGTAGGAAGGACAACTTTAGTTAAATCAGTCCTCGCATCTATCTCGACCTATGCCATGCAATGCAACTTACTCCCCAAAGAAACTTGTAAGCATATAGATCGTATACAAAGAAATTTTCTCTGGGGATCAACGTCAGAAAAAAGGAAACTCCATTTGGCAAATTGGGATCTTGTGACTACACCTATTAAAGAGGATGGACTAGGAATTCAAAAAACTAACGGAATTTTTTTTGCCCTACTAGCCAGCATAAATTGGAGACTTCTTAACAACTTGGACCATCTATGGGCAAATGTTTTAAAAAAACAAATATAATAAGAGGAGAAGAGGTAATATGATGAAGTACTATCCGTACGACTCATATATTTGGAAAAGTCTTAGTAAAACCTTTCCCTTATTCCACAAGGGACTATCATGGAATGTCGGAAATGGAAATAAAATTCAGATATGGGATGACAACTGGATTGAAGCCTCATACTCTTTGCGCAAACTAATCGAAGGCCCTCTAATTAAATAAAAACGACTCCAACGCATCAGTATCTCAACTGATCATTACTAATAACTGGGACTTATCAGAATTATCCTTCGAGATTCCTAAAACAATAAGTGAGGCAATCCAAAATACCTACATCCAAACCTCTCTCTGAAAAAGTGATAATTACTATTAGAATACAAGCAACGATGGAGACTTTAGCACCAAAGGGGCTTACGATATCTATTTATCTGAAACTTGTAATCCTAGTATCAATAAGAACATCAACCACAACCGGGTATGGAAAACCTTAGCTATAAACAAAGTAAAAAATTTTCTTTGATTGTTTACTTTAGAAAAGTTCCCTACAGCTTTAGCGTTGTATATAGGAACATAATAGGATATAAAACTTGCTACTCTTGCACAAATGAAGAAGAAAATGTAACTCATATTTTTATGGAGTGTCCAGATGCAAAACATAAATGGAATAAGTATGGCATTATCATCACTGGACCAAACTTTCACAAAGAAATTCAAAAATTATGTTCATCAAGGCAGTACACTTCGCTAGGAAACTCGCAGATAGTACCCACGGCTTGCCTAGTCCCGATAATTCTTTGGAATATCTGGAAGAATAGAAACAACAATCTCTTTAAAAATCAAAACATTAGTAGACTATCCAGTACTCTACAAAATATCTCGTTCCAGGCAATAGAGTACTACCATTTAGTTCACTCCCAACCAAAGAAACTACCTCGATTTATGATCCCTGTAGCATGGCATCGGAAGCCTGAAGGAATGCCTAAACTAAATATTGACGGTTCCTTTGATCAAAACTCGAAAATGGGTGGAACCGGTAGAGTTATAAGGGACCATCTAGGCAGTTGGATTGTAGGATTTTCTTGCAAAGTAAAAGTCGTTAATGCCCATCATGTGGAACTACTAGCTTTGCTCCATAGTTTGAATCTAGCATAGAAAATAAACATTAACCATTTGCTCGTGGAGACCGACTCTCAGGTATTACTTAACACCTTAGAAAGTTCTAAACCAATACACTCACACATTTATTTGGATTGCATGTCAATGCTCCTACTGATGGGAGGATCAACAATGAATCATATAATGAGGGAGGCTAACTCAGTAGCAGACATATTAGATGGAAGGAAGACTATGGATCCAAATATGCATATGAACAAGTTGTTTGTTTTTGAAGCATCTCCTTCCTTTACTTTAAAAGCTCTTGAAGGAGATGTGAATGGAACTATATCATTTAGATCAGTTCCTTTTTATATGGATGAACCTACTATTAAATAAATAAAATCCTTCCAATTCCAAAGAAAAAAAAAAAAACTTCTTATTAGAACGGAGATGTCTCAAAGGACATGTGTCATGCACCCAATCGACAGAGGGGAATACGCCGACGTGGTGAGCATGAATAACTACATTTTGTTTTCTCAGGAGTAACAATTGCTTCATTACCTTTTACCAATGAGTTTGGACATCTTCCATATTTTTTGCTTTTAGCTTTACTCTTGTTTTTTATCTTATTATATAATCTTATTATGATAAAGTTTCTCAGAGATAAAACAAGGTCTCTTTAATTTGACATTAATTATTATGTCATATAAATATTATAGAATACGAAGAGATTATGAAAGATTTCCCCTTTCAATTATAACTGGACTAATTATCAAGACTATTCGTAATGATTTATATAATACTATAATTGGTTAGACAACTATGTTTGAAAGAAATGCATACTAGTATGATCACATCAAAAAATTAATAATTGTTGTATAGATTATTCTGTACACGATATGATTATCACGTACTACAATGTGCCACATATATTTACAAAAAATTATTAGCACTACTCACCCCACATTGCTAATTATTTTTCTCCCTCTCATCCTCTCTGCTTGACTCTCCACATATATGCATAAAAGCACTAAGTTTGCATTTTGAAAGAAAAAAAAAAGAGTTAATTTTTAATTAAAGCATCTGTTGAACACTATAATCCATTTTAGTTTTAAATTCGAGTGCATTACAAAATATGAATACGTTAAACTTGATCTATTTTTAAGTTTAGGCTAATTAAGTATATACGGTCTGGTCACAATCTATAGCTAGATTATACAAATTGCATTTTCTTTTGTGTAATGAAATAGTATTAATATGATTAGCACAATGACATTTATTAATTGAGTATATATGGTGATTTGACTAATTAAATTAAGAATATTGAGTATAATTTACAAGAGTTAACATACAATTATTGCAGTTCCATTATTTTTCTCTCCTTAATAATTAATTACATATGAGGGTGGTTACGGATTGGACGTACAGAAATTGATAAAATCTGAGTCACCAAACAAAGTGAATTAAGGATTGGGTCACTAACTTTTAAGCTTGTCATAATTTCTTTTTAACATAGTTTCGTTTTTAGAGTCAAACGATATTAATTTTGATTAATATTTTAAGATGCATGTATTTTTTCCATAATATTGATATGAAAAAAATTACAATTTATAGTACTTTCGATATAGTTTTTAAATATCTAAAGTTTTATTTTAAAATATTTAATTAATGTAATCTAAAAATTAGTCAAATTGACTATTCACGCGGAGGGAGTAACTCATTATTGAATTAAATGAAAATGACATAGCATCTAAAAGTTGCATAATTGCAAAGATTTTTGGAGTTAGTCTACCTAAAACATTATAATTAGTGATTAGCACGTTTATTGTATATCACATATAAGTTCCAACAATTGTAAAATTTTCTCCTTCCTCTCTCATAATCCCATTTCTGAATTATTTTTTTTTTAAACTATGGAGCTTCTTCCTTTTTGGAGAAACTTCAGTACAGCTCAGAGAACTCCAAGAATATTAATTCTTGTTTCCTTAACATTAATCATTCTTGGTCTTATTCCTCTTTACCATCCTTTTTATAGGTACCCTGCGAATTTAGTCGTAGACCATTCTTCTAAAATTACATCACCACTATCATATGGTACTACTACTAAGTACCAAAAGATAATAGAACAGGATGATGAAGACACGTGTGATGTATTTATTGGAGAGTGGGTTCGTAACCCGGATGCTCCATATTACACGAACATGACATGTTGGGCTATCCACGAACACCAAAATTGCATGAAATATGGGAGGCCAGATATTGATTTCTTGAAATGGAGATGGAAGCCTAAAGGGTGCGATCTACCAATTTTTAACCCGTATCAATTCTTGGATATGATGAGAAATAAATCTATGGCATTTATTGGAGATTCAGTGGGAAGAAATCAAATGCAGTCTTTAATTTGCCTCTTGTCTCGGGTAAGATTATTTAATTTTCAGATGGTCAGTCAATTAATAGTTACTAGAGTATATTATTAAGTTTTTTTTTTTTTTTTGGTGAAATCAATCTAATTTTCCTCTGTTTATTAATTTTGCTTAATATCTTTAATTTTCTTTCGTTTCGATGTAGGTTTAAAAATATTTGCTAATTAATTCCTGCTTGCTTTTGATATCCATAAATTTCTTTTATTGATTTACATGAACTAATGATCATTGGACAGGACAGGACCATTGATCAATTTCACCTCTTACTTTTTCTTTCTGTTAACAGTATTTTGGTGCTTTAATTATTGATAAATTATAATTTTAGTTTTTGCGATATTAATTAATCAAGTGTTTTGAATTTTTAATTAATTGAAATATACATGTTAGGACTTTTTTTTTAGTGATTAGTCACAAGTTTACTATGACTATTCACTGTTCCATCACTTAATTATCTACGTGTTATGTTAAGTTTATAGTATTACTCTATATTTATGGATAATATAATTCTAAAAGTAACCTAAATATGACATATTTTCTACATGAAAGATATCAAAATTAATTATTTTAATTAATATAAAATTTTATATAACAAGAATTAAAATTAAAGTTTCAATTTTTTTTTTCTTTTTAGCTTCACATGGCTTGTAGTTGACGAAGGTTTTGGTGAAATTATATTAAAGAAAGCAGCAAGATTTTCTTATGTCTGCTTTTAATCATGTCGGGTATTCGAAACTTTTGTTTTATCAATCCAATCCATGTCGGATAGGTTCATTAAAATGAATAAAATGTTCGTATTTTATCATAATATTCATATTAATTAATGTTCCGAATAAGTAATTTATGTTAAGGATAAAACATGAAAAGAAAAATTAAAAGTAATTAAATATATATTTTTAATTTAATGAACAAGTAAAAGTTATAGAGAGAGTACTCCCTCCGTCTCATATTACTTAGCCTCTAGAGAAAAAATAGATATTTCATTTTAGAGTACTTGTGATCCAATTTAGAAAATCAAAATAATTCTATTGCATATATTTTTTTTACTCTTACTATTAAATAATTACATAAAATAGTAATAGTCAAATTTAGAGTTCTAATGTATCATTAATAAAGTTAATTTACTAAATCATATCCCTAATAAATATTTCTTTCAAAATGATTTTTGGAACCAAATGGAGTGTGGGGTGTTGGAATAATTCAAATGCCTACATTTGTATTTTTAATTTTTTTTCTTTCCCCGAGTTCTCACATTTTGTTGCTTTTTCTTGCTGATTTGAACTCACGATCTTAAAATTAAAAGTGAGAGGTGTTTACCATTCGAGCAATTCGGTGTTTTCCGCATGTATATTAGCTGTGTGCTTGATACTGTGTAGGCATATGATTCAATCAAACTTCTCTTTTTCCATAAGAAGCTAAGGCCACATAATTTATACTTTTGCAATCATTTTACAACTTTTAAATAACAAAATGAACAACTTTGATTGGAAGCATATAGAATGCCAGCATATATAAGTTGTCGTATCCTATCATTATAATATATAGTCGTATTTAACTTTATCCCTTAAAAAGATGTACTACTTAAATAATGTAATGTCACATTATTATGACAACTTGTTAGAGAATCCTATCCTTAATAGCGTCGGTTCCTAATTCTTAACCTCTTTCTTAATCAAGAAATTAATATAATTGTCCCTTTCTATATCTCTTTAATTAGTAAACTTAGGTACATGCTAATTTAATGACATACTTAAAATACGTAACTCGATTACATAATGAGATAACGAAGTTAGTTTTCCTTCCTTAAAAGTTAAAAGTTAGCTTAACATTTTCTTTTTTTGTTTGGTTTAATTTACAGGTGGAATATCCGATTGATATTTCTTATGACACAGATCAAAATTTCAGAAGGTGGAAATACACAACGTATAATTTCACCCTAGCAGCATATTGGTCACCATATTTGGTCACGGTTAAAGAATCAGACCCTGATGGTCCTAGCCATACAGGACTTTTCAATCTTTATCTTGATGAACCTGATCCAAAATGGACTACTCAAATTGAACAATTCAATTATTTGATCCTCAATTCTGCTCATTGGTACACAAGGTGCAGTATCTACTACGAAAAAAATCAAATAATTGGGTGCCATTACTGTGGACTACCAAATATTACTGATCTCTCAATAAATTATGGCTATCAAAAAGCACTTAAAACAACACTAAAAGCCATAAATAGTTTAGAGAATTTTAAAGGTGTTACTTTTGTTAGGACAATTGCACCTTCTCATTTTGAAGGTGGTGAATGGAATAAAGGTGGAAATTGTGTGAGACAAGGTCCATTTAGAAGTAATGAGACAACATTGGATGGTATAAGTTTGGAATTTTATAGGACACAAGTTGAAGAATTTAAGGTTGCAGCTAAGGAAGGGAAGAAAAAAGGTAAAAGGTTTAGATTATTGGATATGACACAAGCAATGTTGTTGAGACCAGATGGTCATCCTAGTAAATATGGACATTGGCCAAATGCTAATGTGGTTTTGTATAATGATTGTGTGCATTGGTGTTTGCCTGGTCCTATTGATACTTGGAGTGATTTCTTGCTTCATATGCTGAAGTTAGAGGGAAGGAGAGCTCTTGAAGAAAGTCTTCAATTGAAATAAGGTGCAAAAATATAAAATAAATTGTACCCTGATTTTTTATTTGTTTTATTTAATTGTTGATTTGATTTTATTTAAAGAAGATCATGAATAGTGTTGCTTAACATGGATATAGTTACTTTATGAGTTTCAATTCAATGATTATTTTAAATCTTTTGTTTCAAAATAAAAAATCAATTCAAGTCGAGTCATGAGTATGCATTGAGGCAAGTGTTTGAGCTCTCGAACTCACTTGCAAACACATAAACATAGCTGAATTCACCCCCTTTTTTCTTTACAACATTTTATTTCGGTATATTCACTTGTTTTTATTCAAACCACTAATAAGCGGACCTATAAAACATTAAGTTAAGACACATGCGGTTAACCCCATATAAATTCAACTATACCGTTTTTAGAGTAAACAATGCTTTCTATATTGGAGATTGAAAAAGGAGTTTAGGCGTGCTTTATAGTATTGATAAGTATGACGAAAGATGATACAACTAAAAATGAAAATCGAGAGAGACTGTGTCACTAATTTACATAGTTCCAATTTCACTAGCTCCCTTAAAAAAGAAACTCAAAAAGAGAAAAAAGAAGAAAAAAAAAGCACTCTGTATCAAATGGTGAATCTAGACGTAGGCACAATGGATATACAAGTTGTGAAAAAAAAAAAAAGTTTCACGCATATATAAAGAGCAAATTCTATAAGTTAAAATTCTGAATTCACGTGTTTGTAGGTTTAATAAACCTCCTATTGGATGCAATCACGCGGGTTTTTCGAGGATATGAGTATGAACATAGATGTTTCTGGACATCATTGGAAAATAAGACGTTTGCATCAGCCTAAAATTAGAAAATTTCAAGAAATTGAGTTTTAATAAAGTTTGCGTACGTATGTACTAGCTAGAAAGTGATGGTGATCAAAATTAATTTTTATTCTTCAATGTGATGTTGAAAATCACGTAAGATTCCTCCAGAACAAACATCCACCACTATCCCCAAATTACTTAACAATCAAGAGTGACTTATAAACCAATTGCAACCACAAAACATCCCCTCCACAAAACCACAACATCAATCAATTAATCATCAATACTAATGAGACGGTAGAACTTAGAAGTAGATACCTCTTCATTGATGTACATCCACATAAAATTAGAAAACTTCAAGAAATTGAGTTTTAACAAAATTTGTGTACGTATATACTAGCTAGAAAGTGATAGTGATCAAAATTAATTTTTATTTTTCAATGTGATGTTGTTGTTGAAAATCACATAAGGTTCATCCAGGACAAACTTCCATCACTACCTCCAAATTAATTAACAATCAAGAGTGGCTTATAAACCAATTGCAACCACAAAACAGCCCCCTCTACAAAACCACAATATCAATCAATCATCAATACTAATAAGACGACAGAACTTAGAAGTAGATACTTCTTCATCGACATATTTAATTCATGTCAAAGGTAGTTTTAAAATTTCAAATTTCTTTATTAATGTACCTATTTCATATAGAAAGTATTTTTAAAATATCAAATTACTTCATCCACATACATATTTATCAAAAAAAGGAAAAATATCATTTATTTGAAACTGATTAAAAAATTATATCACATAAATTAAGATAGGAAAAATACATAAGACCACTTAATATGATTTATTGGACTCATACTAATACAAGAGTTTGCATCTAGTATTATTATTATTATATTAATTCTAATTACTTGGTGGTATACAAGTCATTATTGCAGCTTTTCTGTTTGGGCATGAGTTTTCTTTTTCCTCTATAAATATTATTTTCATCATTGTCAGCTTGGAGGGGACTGATGTATTATTTGGACAACTGTTACAAATTTGCAATGACACCTATTATTGCTTGAACCATGTATAATAATAACAAGAAATAACGTGAATATATGCATCTAAGTCAAGTTATACAGCTGAGATTGAACTATATATACTAAAATTATTTAAAAATATATCTTTTACGTAGTATATATTTATACTCTCTCTATATATTTTTTCTATATATAGAAAATATATCTTTTACGTAGTATATATATATATATATATATATATAGAAGTGGCTTGACAAGCGGTTGCCTTGCCAGCTTTCTGACCAAGGTCACTTATGATATTTAATGATTATTGTGATATACTTTTATTATACTTTATTATTATGGGTATGTACTTTTTTATTTTGTGGACCAAAAAATTTCATGTATAAGTTATTATTTACTTGAGAGCATTTTTGAAAATTTAATAAATTTGTTTTTCATCTTAATTTGTTTGTTATATTATAATAATTAGCGATTTAAAATATTTTATCAAACAAAAAATATCCTCAATTTGTTTATCGTCACATAAATTAACTAAAAAAATTATCTCAAAAGTTTGCCAACGTCACAAAATTGAAACATATATAGGGAATAGAGATAACATATATTATTTGGAAATGATTTTAAAAGTACTTAAATCACTAAATTCTATTATTGTCACATGAATTGGGATTAAGAGAGTAACATATATTATTTAAAAATTACGTAGAAAGTTCATAAATTACTAATATTAACAACTTAAAATGTGTAAAAACTAAATAAAAAATTTGTTGACTCTTCAAATTTTACTAGTGTCAGTGTGTCACGTAAATGAGACATATAGAGTAACATATATTATTTGAAAATTAAATAAAAATATTATGAATCACAATAATTAACAACTTAAAATATTTAAAAACCATACAAAATCTAAAACTATATGAAAAAAATTAGTGTTAATATGAATTGGAACTACGAGAGTAACATATATTATCTTAAAATTAACAACATAAAAGTATTATAAATCACAATAATCAACAACTAAAAATATTTAAAAATCATTCAAAAATCTAAAACTATATGAAAAATTGGTTGACTATCCAAATTCCATCAGTGCCATATAAAATAGAACGACAAGAGCAACATATATTATCATAATATTATGTAAAAATTATTATACATCACGAAATAATTTGAAACATTTAAAAATCATACAAAATTTTGATTGACTCTCTAACTCGTCCTATTACATAAATTAAAACAAAAAAAATACCATACGTTGGGCCATACTTGCACGGGCTCATTTGCCTAGTGTATTTATACTGAGCTTAAATCTACTGTTGTATAGTATTCATCCGGTCCAATATTTATTTATCGTTTAAAAAAATTGAATTAAATTTATTTTAAAATATTTAACATTTTAAGAAAATTAGTATTTTTATGTCTAAATTTAAGTGACAAATTTTGTTTAATTTTTTTCAAATGGATTGACATATTTTCTTATTTTACAAATTTTATGTACTTATGTCTCATTTATTTGATAGAAAATTTATAAATGTGTACTCTTCTATTTAAATATTTGTTATCTTAAAGGTAGTTTTGAAACATTGTAATTTTTTTCATATTTCTTAAATTTTGTGTTTAATTAAATTATATTACATAAATTGGGACAAACAAAGTATTGTTGTACAGAAGGAGTATTACAAGTACAAGTGATATTCCACATTGATTGTGTCATTATCATCCTCCAACACACCTCATCTTCACCTTCACCCCCGTAGCCCCCATTCGCACAAGCTATAATATTTATCTAGATTGTATAAATATTTTTAGAATAAAATTTATTATTTATATACCAAATACAAAAAAAATAAAATTAAGTAAGAAACTTACTTATTTTTCTAAAAAAATATTTTCTTTCGTACCAGAAACACCTTAGTACTATTTGTTTTTTCAAATTTGATATTTTAAAAAATAAAAATAAACTAGGAATTACTCCCTCCAATCCCATATATATGAATAGTGTGACACACTCCTTAAAAGAATATTCAAAAACATTAATCAATGTCAATATCACTCTTTTGATTCATCTCAAATATATTTTTAAACGTAGAAATAATCTTTATTTAAAATTTAAAAATAGTTAAAAATTCCATTAAAGAGAAGGAAAATCTTGAAAAATAATAATCAATACATGCTTAAATTTTGATAAATTCATTCCTTTTAGATAATTAAAAAGGTATCAACAATTCATTTCTATTGTACTAAAAAGAAAGAAGTCGTTATAATTTTTCAAACTAAACAAATAAAATCAATACTATAATTTGAAGGGATAATTATGGAAAATGACAAAAATAACAACTTATTTATGAAAAATAACTATAATTTAAAAAATATTATAATAAATTATTTTCATTCTCTCACGAGTTGTTCACGTTAAGTGCCAGCAACTCTAGCAAAACAAACAAAGAAGAGAATCAATTCTTCTATTCCTAATTCTCTAATAATGAGGTTCTTCACGCCTCTTGTTTCTCTCTCTCTCTCTCTCTCTAAATATATATATATATATATATATATATATATATATATTGTTATCTTTCTCGTGAATTCTTGCATCTAATCTACAATTTCTTGCGTATTTGTTTTTTATTATATCAGATTTGATCTCGATCTTCTTCTCTTTGATATTTCTTGCGGCTATTTTTCGCCGTGATGGCTTCAAAACAGATATTAAATACAATGTAAAATAAATATAAAATGTAATTCGTTGTATTTCGAATACAATTAATATAAAATAAATACATAATATAATGCAAGAAAAATATAAAATACAATTCGTTGTATTTCGAATACAATTGATACAAAATAAATACCGAGCACAATGCAAAATAAATACACAATACAATCCTCTCTCTCCTCCCTCTCTCGATATCTCGCTCGCCTCTCTCCTCTCTCTCGATCTTGCTCGCCCCTCGATCTCCTCTTAATATGTATTCATTTTGATACAAATCAATTTGTATTTGTATTTTTTTCATACACTATCTCCCCTCTCTCTCTTAGATCTCGCTCGTCTCTCTTCTCTATCCTCTCCTAACATTTTGCTATTATTTGTAACTAAATGCAAACTATAGCTATAGAGTCCTATTTAAGACCTAATGTTTGCTGTTTTTGAAAGTTTCTTGGAAAGACTCAAATATACTACGTATTGAACTTTGAGTTTGAGAAAAGAGTTATTTATGCCATATATTAAAAGTTTGGATTATGCATGCGATTTCAATTTGAGAAAAGACTCGTTTATGTCATTATTTGTATAAAGAAAAATAATCAACTAATATAGAATAGAAGAAATAATGACATAGATAAGTCTTTTCTCAAATAAAAATAACATAAATGAATCAAAACTTAAATAAATGACACACCTAATTTACTTTTTTTTTTTTTTTTTGAAAATTTAATAAAATGTTTTACCCTTTATAATAAAATATAATGAAGATATAAATGCGCGGACGAGTGAATAGTAGCAGTAATGGATACAGGGGAAAGTAGAGTGTCTGCACTCTGCAGTCATAGAACCGTTAGCAAGTGAATATGATGTGTCAACTGAATTTTTATATCCCGCCAAAGTTCACCTTCTCCGGCTCACCTAGAATCATCTTCTCACTTTTTGAGTAAAATTTGAGATCTCCCCTTTCTCATCGGAATTTTGCATGCTTTCGGCGCGGATATGGAGAATCAAGGGGATACTGATCAGTTACTAGCTAGGGTTTCTACTTTACCAACTTTGCCTTCAATTCCATATAATTACCAGCGGAGGAGAAAACCAACGAGCAAAACTAAGTCCACGCCTTCAATGATATATAATCAAGGATCCTTTAGCCGTGAAATTGGACACGCTGCTGCTGAGACCTATTTGATTACTCGATTAAGTTTCAAGCTTCTTAGTTGTCTCGGGTAACTTGCTCTGATTTGGGATTTTACTCTTATCAACTTTTATTTTTGAAATATGTTCAAATGGATACAGAGGATTCATTTTCCTAGGTTATATCGGAGAAGAAATTGGAATTAGGATGATAGTGATGCTATAAATGTTGTTTTTTCGTACACAATTACTTTGTTAGCTTTGATTTGAATCCTTTATATTTACCGGTGTATGAATGAATGAGCATTAGTTGGATTTGGAATTTCTCATTATAGTCTAGTTTATGAAATTATACTAGTAGAATTTCCAGAGCCTTCTTTGAGATTTCTGATTTCTGATTATACCATGCATGATCCTAGATAGGAAGCTGCGGAGGTAGATGATTAGGAGTAGATGTTAGTCGGTAGCTGTGAAGTGTCATATGTCATGTTGGAGAGGGAGGGGACTAGCCTTAGTAGTATTATTCTTCATTGTGTATTACTATTAGTTGCTTCATTTGCTTTGTCTGTTGCTATTTCTGTTATATTTTTTCTTGCAACCCTGCTATAAAACTTTTCCTTTGAGCTAAGGGTCCATCTCTCTACCCGCAACAAAGGTAGGGGCAAGGTTTGCGTATATCCTACACTCCCCAGACCCTACCTGTGGGATTATTCTGGGTATGCTGTTGTTGTTATAATTATACCATACATGATTTTCTTGTAAAAAACAGGTTTTCTAAAACCTACTCACGAACAAAGAAATTGTTTAGTTGCGACTGAACAAGATATAGAGGAATTGTCAACAAGATGGGGTTTCTTATTACTTCCTTTATTCAGGTTAGGTTATCGATGGATTACAAGATTTTTGGGTCTTGCCTTATATGCAATGCTACTTATGCCTGGTTTTATCCAAGGTGAGTATAAAAAAGATGCTCTTTTCCAATCCATTCATATTGAAAGAATGACGAATTGACGATACCTTCTCTGGTGTACAACACTCGTATTAAAGCTAAGCAATATGTCCTTTAATATACCATTCATATGTCCAAAAAGGTTTGCGTCTAGTATAATTCTTCCATTAGAAGAACCAGAATCAGTAAAACAGCTAATGCGTTCTTTGTTATGGAATAGTGTTGTGACTATCTTCTTAAAGAGTTAGAAAGCTGGGTATAAATAGTAATGCCTATTGCCGCTATAAATGAACTCCCTAATATTTCTCATTCACATGTCTGGCAAAGTCACTTTTCTAGTATAGTTCTTCAAACAACAAAACTAAAATCAGGAAATTGGATGATGCATTCTTGTTGGGATTATATTGTGACCATTTCCCACTAGAAGCAAATAGCTACTGCAAAGCAGTCATGAAAATGCCTGTTTAATCGTTGTAACATTTCATGTGACAAAATATTTTTGTTGTGGCACATTTTCTCATTAGGGTGGGGGTGGGGTGTTGGAGGATGGTTAACATAGAGAGGGATGTCTTTGTAGTCATTTTATGTGTCACATTTACCTAGGACCACCTCTGACAGAGACATGTGCATTTTTTATTTTTTTATTCGGCAACTATATATGTCTATAACTGTGACAACGGGATCAAATTTAACTTGTTCTGTCAATTGTGACAGTTGCATTTTATTATTTCTTTTCACCACTGGTCCGGCGAAGTGTTGTCTATGGTGATCAGCCGAGGAATAGGTATGTCATTTGGTCTTCTTTTCTCCTTGACCTACTTTCTTAGGTCGACTCAAACTGACATTATGTTTCAGGTTGGACTTATATCTACCAGCAAAGATAGACAGCCTAAAGCCAGTTGTGGTATTTGTAACAGGTGGAGCATGGATTATTGGGTGAGTAAGAAATCTAGATACTTCTTCTTTCTATCATTCTAAACCTTAAATTCCTCTAGTGTGTAATCTTTTTTGTATCATTAATTACCTCTCTGGTGCTATGAACTATCATTAACTTTGTTTATAGGATATTAGGTTTCTGCTCTCTTCATGAAATTGATAAAGAGTATTCCTAACTTACTAAGACTGCTGTAGCCACTCTTGCACTTGAACAACATAAGACTTAAAGAGAATGTTTTCCTATATTATTTCCTCTAGGGAAATTATCCCTGGTGATGCATTCATATCAGCTTTGTAAATTTTGTGTATCTGAGTGACCCTATCGACTAATTACAAAACAATGATAATAGCATCAAATTACAAGTTTTCTTTGTTATTCTGTTTTTGGTTTTCATATCATGGATCTCGGGTCGCGCTTTATGGCATTTCCACTATAAAAAAATCCAATCCTGCAAAGGATTGTTCATGGAACTACTATCGAGATTCTTTGGACCTTATTTCCTAGTATCATCTCGATGTTCATTGCTATACCATCATTTACTTTGTTATACTCAATGGACGAGGTAGTAGTAGATTCGAGATGCTCTGTTTTAACCCCATAAATAGTCAAGTTTCTTTCCTTAGCATGGATATAATTTATGTATGGACAACAGGAGAAGTATGAAACATTGTCAATTGTGTATAATGATCTCAGATCTCTTCTACTACTATCTACAGCCTGGGATAAGCAGGCAGTTGATTATGGTTTCCAAATTCCAGAATTATCAATTTTTTAAATAGATTCCAGCAGTCTTTTGCCTTCTCAAGCTATTGTAGTTCTCATGAAGCTACTAGTGATGATTTCTGAAGACAAAAAATATTGAGAATCTAACGTGTGTGTTTGGCGAGATATCTTAATCATGTTTTCAATAGCAAGTTAGGTGGATGCATGTTAGGATGGCATCCACAAGATAGAACAAATCTGTGAAGTGCTGGAAGCCTCCAAGGATAGACTGTATCCTAAACTGGAATAAAACCTGGGCTCTGGTAGATAAACACCTTTTTTGCAACTTCCCCTTTCTTGATTTAGATGAAAGAATTACCCATTAAAATTCCTGTCGGGGTCAAATATACCCAATCAAATAAAGGTTTTGAGTTATTGACACTGAAATTTCAACCCCATCAAGAACTCATGGAGTTTCATCCAATTACAAATCTGACATTACTCATGAAATGTATAGAAGCACTAAAGAGCTCCTTTACTGTATGGGGGCGTGTTCTGCATGACTTCCAGAAACATTAAATATGAGGTTTAGAGTAGCAACATTAAGATGCTTATATAAAGTGGTCTTTCTCCTCTCTTGTTGCACAAACAAACGTCAACAATAAGAACTTCCTTCTCCTCAGATTTTCTGCCTTGACAAAGATTCAAACATGTTGCATGACTGAGTTACCTCCGAACAATGATTTATTAGCCTCACAGGCACATCTCCATAATAACACACATGAGATCAATAACTGGAACTAAAAGCAAAATTGGTTATGCTCAGGTCCTTCTGAATAGATTCTAGCACTTATATATCCCTAATTAGTTCTACTTTATTCATGACATGTTCAATCCTGGATTGGATGGATGATGTGCTTATCTGAATATAACATTGATGCTGAAGTCCCACATACTCATGCAGGTACAAGGCCTGGGGTTCTCTGTTAGGAAAGCAATTATCAGAACATGACATTATAGTGGCATGCATCGATTACAGGTAACTGATTGAATTCTTAAACTACAGGTTGTCGTCCACTTTCATGCTGCATGTAATGTGTTTTATATTACTGGTTCTCCTGGATGATTCGTTAGATAGAAGGGGAACCAAGACATGATTTTTATAGCGAATCAACAGAACACAATTCTGCTTAACATATTCACTCTCCACAAGGCAATCTTAGTTGATCTGTTATGCATTGATATATGGGACAGGCCCCACTTTTATCTTTAAGGCATTGCGTTAACCTTTAGTATCACTACGTGAAAAAATAATTTTTTTTCCAAAAAGACATTGACGGGGTCAAAACATCATATTATATAGTATGATATACACTGCATCAATTACTACTTTCCCTGCCCTCCCATTTTCTTTGGTCAGCAGTGCCATCACACTATCACACTTTTCTTGTCCACATTCGAGATGCATAATGGACTCTTTGGTTGCAGAAACTTTCCACAGGGAACAATAGGAGATATGGTGGAAGATGTGTCTCAGGGAATCTCATTTGTTTGCAGCAGCATCGCTGATTATGGTGGTGATCCAAATAGGTTTAATATTGTTCCCCTGATTTGCATTTAGAGCAGAATTGAATAAGCATGCCCAGATCACTAAAAAGGATGATTGAGATTATTTTCAGCTCTAGATTGTACAACACTTCGTAATTCTTATTTATGGATGTGAAGGACATTGGATAGCAGTTCTTCTGGACTCAGATGACTTGACGGACAGTCTAGTTATTCACTATACAAACTAGAGCAGAAAAATATGAAGTAGAAAAACTGGACAGTTCCTAAGTAGCCTTTCTTTACTTATCAAAGAATATTTTCAACTCTGTCATGCCGTCTGTATTTTGCCAGGATTTATCTCACGGGTCAATCTGCTGGTGCACATATCTCTTCTTGTGTTCTTGTGAAGCAGGCGATCAAAGAATCTAGAGGAGAAATTGTTTCTTGGAGCACCTCCCAAATAAAAGCTTTTTTTGGTTTGTCAGGCGCGTAAGTGGCCAGTTCCATAGCAAAGTTATTATTGGTTATTGTTTTCGATCTGGATAGTTGCAATTCACATGATCAAAATCAAATAAAAGGAATTAGATTTTTTTCTTTTTCCTTTTCTTTCCCTAAACTTCTGCTCCTTTCATTATACCATGTTGCTGTATCCTTCTTTTTCCCCGCAGCATCTTTTAGTGTTGCAAATGCTTCACCAAAGAATTGTGTGCTTTTTATGTCTTATTTTCCTTCAATTGGTATGCTCTTCTTTTATTTTATTTATGTTAGATTTCTTGTTAATTGGTGTTCCATTGTTTGATTTGACAGGTATAATTTGCCCAATTTAGTTGATCATTTCAATAATAGAGGGTTATATCGCTCAATTTTCTTGAGGTAAATATCCGCTAACAGCATTATCTCACGTAACAAGCAAAAGTTTAGGGTGTGTCCGGTATGGAGGAAAACATTTTCAATTTTCTCATGTTCGATTGGCCAAAATTTTTGGATATACATTTTCTCTAGGAAAACAAATTCCTTATAAATGAGGAAAATGACTTCCCTAGTGGAAGTAAAAAAAACAAGCTTCACAAGTGATATTCCACATTGATTGTGTCTTCCCAACCCTCCACCATACTCCATCTTCACCCCCATACCAACCACCTCACACCCACACCCTACCCTACCCACCCTCCTAGGGGCGGCTCAACATAATTCGAGGCCTAAAACAAAATTTTAATTAGAGGCCTAAAATCTGTATTTATTTATTTTTCTAAATTTTTAGATGTAAATTACTACTTAATATCTTTTTTATAAATGATTTTTTCAAATAATTTTTTTAATTATTAGTTTTAGGAAGGATTTTATCAATTCAACATTGAAAAGCATCATTTTATTGAGACAAATATTATATGAATCGATAACATAGTTCTATAAGTAATAAGTTGATAAATTTTAAATAAAAATAAGAGTTAGAATCATAGAATATGATTCAAAAAGATGATAACTTGGAGTACCCTACTTTAATATGAGAAGTTACGAAGAAATAAAAAAATATTTGTAATTTACTTTGTTCAACACTTTTCAACTATCGCTTCATATTTTTTGATAGAGTATTACTCTAACTATCAAAGATTTGAAGAAATAGAGTGCAGAAGGAGTTAAAAAGGATAAATAATGTGAGTGTTAGCAAAGAAAATATAATATATATATATATATAAATATATATATATATACTTTTTATTATAAATAATTAATTTTTTTTCATGAATAAATTATACATGATTTTTATTTATAGAAATTTGAGGCCCCCAAATTTGAGGGCCTAAGGCATTGGCTGTAAAATTTATAGGCAAGAGCCGGCACTGCACCCTCCCATAGTATTATCTAAGATTATATACAAATTCCTTTAGGATAAATATCTTTTGCTTATGTAACGAATAAGAAAATAAATAAGAAACTCAGTTATTTCCCCAAAAAAAACATTTTCCAAGAAAATATTTTTCTTCATTCTAAACAAACCCTTAGTTAGCTTAAGTTGCCACACCTACCTTTCTGTGAAGTTGAGATTTTAACTTGTCATCTACAGTATAATGGAAGGGGAGGAGTCATTGCAAAAATTCTCTCCTGAAATTATGGTACAGGATCGGAGCTCTAAAGCTGCTGTCCATTTGCTGCCTCACATTATCCTATTTCACGGTTCTTCAGATAGCTCCATTCCATATGATTCAAGGTCTGAACTCCTTCTGAAGGGCAATGATGACCCACCACTTTTACTTTAATGGATTACATAAAGAATTGTTATCGCATTTGAGTGCGACCTTGTATAATAACATGTTGAACTTGCTCGTACTCTGCAGCAAAGCATTTGTAGATACACTTCACAGAGTGGGAGTTCAAGCTGAATCGATTTTGTATGATGGAAAAACTCACCTGGATATATTCGTTCATGTATGCACTCTTTGTTCATTTTTATGTAGCGTGGTAGTATTTTTTCTGAAATCATTAGGGAAAAGATGAAATTTCAGTGTCTTGCTGAAAATTAATTGATCTTGAACTGCAGGACCCTCTAAGAGGTGGTAAAGATGACCTTTTTGACTATATAGTAGCATATATACATGCTAACGACAAAGAAGCTCTCGCTAAGGATGCTATGGCACCTCCAAGAAAGCGGCTTGCTCCAGAAATCTTAATAAAGTTAGCTCGCAGGATCAGCCCTTTCTAAGACTGCAGCATTTGATGGTCACCTAAGTCTGCAGCATATTGTTTTATACCTCCCAGTTCATTCTTGGTCCTACATGATGTTGAAAAAAAGCTAGGTTGCTAATCTTCAATTATTGTACCCTGGAAGCTGTTGCTATCCATCCCTCTTGTGTTCATAATGTCTTAATGTGACACTCTATATATTCAAATTGCTATTGCATGACATTTTACAAATAATCGATCGAGCCATCTCTCAGTTTTAAATTATTTGTGTTCAGCTATGAGTCATTTTGAAGATCTGCCTCACGAAACTGAAAATAGTGGAGTGACAACCACTACTAACAAAAAGGTATCTTATGCTAGCACAGTACAATTAATTAAATCAGTGATATTTGAAATCTAATCCTATTGAATACAAATGTTCATTACCTAAGCAAAGATGATGAAGTCAATTAAAAGTTACTGTAGAAGTTTTACCTGGCCAGGCATAGATGAAATCACCAACATATGGGTAGGTGAAATTCTGGATATCTAATAGTATAAGGAGAGGAGGGTAACCATCCTTACAAGTGGCTTTCTTTATCCTTATCCTTACTCTAGTTAAGACTATATGTATTGGAGTTGTTTTGGAATTTTATGTGAGCAACAGATTGAGTTTAGAATCAGTTGGTTTTGTAAATATTAACTTTCCACTATTGATTCCGGTAAACATGTTAAGAAACAATAAATAATAAGAGTGGTGTTACTATATAATTCTTTCAATATATTAAATTTAATACTTTGGGAAGTGTATGAAATATTAAAGAGTATTTAATAGCAGAAATAAAATAGACACAAAATGATAAATTATCTTTTGATTTTCTAAACTGAACAAGTATTAGAGGGTGTTTGGATTGGCTTAAAAGTTGGTCAAACCTACTTTTAAGTCAGTTTTTGACTTCTGGTAGTGTTTGACAAATATAAAAAATAACTTAAAACAAGTAAAAAATGACTTAAAATATGTTACGAAGTGTTTGGCAAGGTAAAAAATGACTTAAAATAAGTCAGAAACCAAAAGTAGATCTCCTCCTACTTTTTATTTTTTGACTTAAAAATCATTTCAGTTTAACTTTTTATTTTTGACTTAAAAACTACTTTTTTTAAGCAAATTCAAACGGGCTCTTATTTTTAGTATATATAATGGAGAAGTAGAAATGGACGAAAGGAATAGTAGTTATTAATAAATAAATAAAAATAGGAGACATAATTCGAATAGGCTTCATATTACAAAACTAAGAAATCAAACTTATTTACTATCAACTAATCCAAATGGACTTCATAAGGCAAGACTAAGAAATATAATCAAATAGGAAACACAAACTACTAACGAAGGGTCAAAATTATCTTCAAACTATTCGAAATAGCTCATATATACGATTTATTTATGTTTAGGATCAAAACTATTATTGCATCTATGTTTTGGACCACAAATACTCTAAACATTATCTTTGTCATATGTGCTGACATGGCAGTTCACCTAGGTAGTCCAACATGACAAAAATCCTTTCCTCTCAATTATGTTGTTCTTCCTTGTTCATCTCTAACACAAAAAAAAAAAAATTAAAAAATATCATAAATAGTTCTTTTATTGTTCTTGTTTGAGTTATTATTCGGACTTTGAAATTCCAATTTCGAAGTCCGCTGGAGTTCGTTTGTGATAATAGTTATGTGTTGAATGATCGAGTTCATTGTTTGGGTTTTGATGCCATCGAATCTGAGGCTGAAAAATTAATTCTCAAGGTTGAAAGATGTTGAAAAACTCTTGAAGCCATTTTTTTGTGTTGAAACTCGAAAATAGCTATTTGAAAGCTTGTTGGTGGGAAATTTCTAGCTTTTGTTGGGTTTTTAAAGTGCAAAAATTTGAAGAGATTTAATTAAATGTTACTAAAAATTGTTTGGATATTGCAATTGAAGCTGAAAATTGACATTTAACAATTAATTTCTTAGTTTGAAGATTTGAGTTGAAATCCCCAACATATATATAAAAAAAGTATATGAAAGAGTTCTAAAACACTTGAAAATTTAAAAATCGATTTTGTGAATTATGACCTCAAAACCCAAACAATGAACTCGATCCTTCAACACGCAATTACAACTTCAAACAAACTTCAGTACACTTTGAAATTGGAGTTCCAAAGTCCGAACAACAACTCAAACAAGAACAATGTAAGAATTATATTTGATTTTCTTTTTGTGATAGGGATGAACAAGGAAGAACAACATTATTGAGAGGAAGATATTTTTGTCATGTTGGACTGCTAGGTGGACTTCCATGTCAGCTCCAATGGCAAAGATAACATTTTAAGGGTATGGTAAAAAACATAGACGACAAGAATAGTTTTGATCCCAAACATAATTAAAGGGTATATATAAGCTATTTCGAATAGTTTGAGAATAATTTCAACCCTTTTCCAAACTATTAATGAAAACAACAACATCAATTGATCAAAAAGAAAAACAAAACAAGATCTTTCTCAACGAAAATATTAAAATAAATAAAATTACACACCCTTTCCATAAAGCAATTAATCCAATAGATTATTCAGCATTTCCCAACATTATTCAATTTGTACAAAAATAAAAAATAAAAAATTAATGTGGAGCTGACGTGGGGACCTGTCTTTCCTGTGAAAGTCAAAAGAGCGTTAAAGTCCATTTCCATTGTAACTCTGGACTTTAATTAAGAAGAGATCTAGAACTGGGCAAATCTAAAACCCTAGCTCTGCCAATCGGACGATCATCACATTATTTGAACAAGCTGCAGATTTCGTATTATTGAGGAGACTACTAATTTTAAGGATTTATCAATGGCGGTGCCGGTGGTAAGGTTTCCAATTTTCTTATTGGTGAGAGTAATCGGAATTGCGGTGGCAGCGTTGGTGTTGATTTGGAATGTCCATTACAGAGGAGGTTTAGCACTCATCTCTGACAACAAAGCTCTCATCTTTAACGTAAGCTTCCTTCAATTTTCCTGTTTCGCCTAATTTATTTACCCCGCGCTGTGTTTGCACTATAAGCTGAGAAGTATTGACAACTTAAGATATTGATTAGCAGTAAAAAAGACATATATCATGCACTTATTGTTTTGGTGCAAAGGTGAGTTTTCTGTCCAAGTGCAGTGGTTGCTGTTTCAGCTCAATCTCTCCGGATATAGTTGAAATATTATAGATGAGTGTATTGTAGTGGTATGGAACACCCATGGACTTCAAGAGCCCGGATCCCTCTATAGTTTAGCATGTCTCTTGAACTTAACAATGGAGATAGGATTGTTTTTGTAGCTTAACATTGCTTGTGATGATTGCCCTTTTACGTTTTCCTATTCGTAGACAAATTATTGGGTATTGGATGAATTGGCATGAATAGAACAGACTGATGATAGTGTGGATTCATATTGTTGATCCCGTCTAGTTTGGGATTGAGGGTATATTTGATGGATTGACCAGTTGTCACACAGCTCAAAAGTATTGGATTATGGCAAGAAAGTGATTCCTGTGATGACGGTCATTTGAATTTCCATATTGGAATCAAGGTTGCTTTATATACTTGGTCCTTCGTTGGAGAAACTGCTATATCATGAGCGGTTCTCTTATCTTTACCGATATTGCAGGACATTTTTCCTTTAAAGGGACTGGGCAGCAAATGATGCTTTAGTGATAGCTCTTGTAATTGCTGCTTCTCCCTGTTGGTGAACTTGATTTGCGTCATGTTTGAGGAAGAGACTTAGGATGACTCATTTCGTGTAGGATATGCCTAACAAGAAAATTCAATCCCGTCACTTCTAATTTTTTGCATTTTCTACCACAAATAGCACATCTGCTACTAATAAGTGTCGAGATCTATTTCTTACTTTTCCTTTGTTGTACTGTGATTCAAGTCAGAGCCTTTCGGAGACTGAAGCAAACTCTATCTTATTTGTGCTTTCCATGTTGTCTCATGCAGGTTCATCCCGTTTTAATGGTAATCGGCCTTGTCCTTCTAAATGGTGAAGGTAAATATTAAGACTATAAGTCAAACTACGTATTATAAAACAGATTAAGACTATCAGTCACATTAATTTTAATCATTGTTGTTGAGTGTACTTAAAAGCCATATGCTATGTATAAGGAGAGGATATAAATAGAGACTAAATGGCTCTCTACCATGCCACTTTTTTTGCTGTATAGCTAAAAAACTTATGCATAATGACTCATTTCAAAGGGCTACTTTGTCACAAGTCATTGATAGAATTCTCGTGTATTGTTGTTTCATCATATATTGCTAGATGAATGTTAATGGTTTTCTTTTTTCTCCTTAGCTTTGTGAGCAAGAAAGGCCACGAAAAAAGAATTTAAATGTGAGAAATGTAATTGTAATTGTTAAATAACCTTTCATCCTTTAGATGAAAAATGACAAAAGAACAGAGAATATATCCATTACTTCCTTTCAACTCCACCATCTCATACCATGGAAAATTATCTATACTTGTTTCTTTGATAATTTATATATATACTTAAAAGTGTTGCCTAATTTGATAAGAAAGAGGTGCGATGATGAGGTTATTGAATAATCTCGTTAATCTGATAATAGCTGAGGAAAATCTCTCTATCCATTCTTAATATACTGAGCACTTCTCTTCTTTAGAAGAAAAAAATAAAATATATATATATATACACACACACACACACATAACACACTTAAAAGTAAGTATACACCCAATAAATAAACAATATGATAGAAATATCATCACCAGCTTGCTCTTTATTATTTGTAGTCTTTTTATTGTTTCTATCAGTATTTTCGTTTACATCGACTTCCTGGAGAATCTTGTTCACCAACTTAACTCCTTTTGTGGCAATGATGGAGAAACATGGAGGACTATGGAAAATATAGGTGATCATTTGGGGCATCTAGTGCACATGTAGGAAATCAACCCTAGAAGAGATGTGTTTGAGGCATTATTCATTTATGGGATTATAAGAATAATGTGTTCCGCTTCTCGGATTGTGAACTGACCCCAACTCTGGAAGAAATTGCAGGCTTTATGGGGATATGATCTAGTCTTTGGGGCTCTGATCTCCGTAACAAAAGACCTATTGTCCCTAAAAAGATTGATGGAAACAAGTTTCCGGACTATTTGAAAATCAATCAAATGAAGAAATAGAGTATGATAAACAAATGGATTTCTCTAAATTTTTTGTTTAAGAGGTATGATCAGAAATGAAGGATTAGAAAAGTATCATGGCCAACTTAGCAATAATGGGGATCCAGAAAAATGGAGAGTGCATAGGCTCTTTGCTTTCATGGTTGCATTTTTTAGGCTTATTGTTTTTCCAGTACGAGATGAACATATTTATATTTGTCTGTGTGGAGTAGTAAGGACATTAACAACAATGGATAACCCCACCCTTATACCCGTGATTCTAGGAGACATGTTTTGTGCATTGACACTGTGTAAAAAGAGTGCTACCTACTTTGAAGGGTGTAATATCTTATATTACAAATATTGTTCTTGGAACACTTGTATCTTCAGACTTGCACCAAAATTCACTGTGGACTGGTTCAATTTTATTCCTAGTCACAAAGGAAGGGTCGAGGAATGTGGTCTTCCAGAAGGGGTCCAAAGTCTAGGAGAAAAAAGAACTTTGCATTGACTGTTGATTAGATTATCTGGAATTACTGCTAGTTCCTAGCGAAAGAAGTCATTTGCATGTCCTCGCATAGTCCGTTTCTTGTATTGATTGGACTCTGAGGTGTCCAACCTTATGCCCCACTTCGAGTAATGCACCAACTGGGTCGACTCTAAGAAGTCCCTCCGGAGGAAAACATGAGCTGATTTATGTATGACACTCCCCCATGCTTTCTCTTTGACAACGATGAAATATCGAAATTTTTTGCATGTGAGCATAGTTTCTGAGTTAGGAGAAATGGTGGTAGAGCAGTATATTGGAAGGATTGGTCCCTAAGTACCTCTCATGGTTTCATGACACTTTTGTTATCCAGAGAAGTCCCTGAAGAATCCAACAAGAACATCAAGAGACCAACAAATTATATTATGATTAAAACAGAGTTGGAGCGCACCAGAGCTGCCATAGCCCAACAACAAGTCTAGATTCAATTGAGAAAGGATATTCATTTGACTCTTCAAGAAGTGGAAGGAGATTTGAGGCGGGCTGAGGAAAAGATAGTCCAATTGGAGGAGTAATTGGAAAGCAGGGTTAGTTTGGCTCGACAGACTAAAAGTGAACAAAATCATGAGATTCTCCGGTTGAAAAGGGTCATGTTTGCCACCAGCGAGACCATGCACCGCCAACAGGCTGAGTTCAAAGAACATAATGAGCAGTTTGAAAAGGAAAGAGTGTCGAGTCCCACTAGGTTAAATGCACATGACGCAAACAAAACATAGCCTACTTGGGATAATCATTGCTTATGGCTTGTTTTGCTATCTTTAACATCCTAAATGGGAAAGTATCTACATTGTCTTACTCGAGCGAACAACTTGAGCCCGGGATGGTCAGCTTACGGGTAGCAAGACTTTTTAGGCTTCACTGGTGGTCCAACCCCGCTTAACATGTGTGACTTAAATTCTGAGCCTAGAACATAACCGGCAGAAAATTTTTGTAGAGCGTGTCTTCACACACAATGAACAGTGGTGAATGTGTTAAGAGTTTCAGGATGGTGTGCGAGAGAAGACAATTGCTATATACAATCACACAATATCAAAGCTGTAAAAAGCAACAAAGACCATATTAGGCAATAAACACAATATGTATCCAAGTAACTAGTAAAGTCAAGTATAAATCAATAAACAAGCTCGATTTCTAGTTAGGTTTCCTAGCGAAGTCGTTAGAGCTGTCACTCCCCTTTTTGCACACATTGAAGCTTGAAGGTTTTTTTGAAGGTGGCTGGTGGTGGGGAGAAGAGAGGAGGAGAAGGAAGAAGACGGAGAATTATGGAGGTCAAAAATACGATTTTTGAGATGTTTTCTGCTTGATAGAGATGTCAAATGAGGGTCATTGGATGAGAAGAGGATAGAGGGATGAGATTGAGTTCTACCCATTTAACCAAAACTATGTAGTTTTGAGCCACAGTTTACTAGACCAGGCTGGGTTTGATTGGGTTGGCGGAATTGGATCCAAATTGGCCCAATTAAACTATAATTGAGTCTTTTTGGCACCTTTTAAATTTAATATATATAAAAATACTCTTAAAAAATGCATAAATAAGAAAAGAAAAATAAAATAAAATAAAAGGGTAAACTAAAAGATGCGCCAATAAGAGAAACATGATACTTTTTTGGGAGTAATTAAAAACGTCAAAAATAAGGTGTTCATATAAAGTTGAGTTACATTTTCAGTTCTTGCATCCTAATCAGAATAATTCAGCATAGCTTATGTATCTCGTGTCGTGGATTATGTTAATCTCCAAATTTGGTGTGGACTGCTCCAGCAATGCTGGCGTACAAGACAGTCTCAGGAACAAAGAGCTTCCGGAAATCAGTTCATCTTGTCCTACAGTTCTTGGCTTTCTTTTTGAGTCTAATCGGTCTATGGGCTGCTTGGAAGTTTCATAATGACAAAGGAATCGACAACTTTTACAGTCTTCACTCATGGTTGGGCTTATTTTGCCTTTTTCTATTTGGTGTCCAGGTACTTCTCTTAATTCTCCTATGCTACTCTTTTGTTGTATCCCTTTTCCTGTTCTTTTGCAGCGTCCTTATTACTATATGTAATAGTGCATAATTTAGTTTTTCAATAACTTCTGGACAGTGGGCTGTTGGTTTTGCAACTTTCTGGTATCCAGGTGGTTCAAGGAACAGCAGAGCGACTCTTCTACCATGGCATGTCTTTTTTGGCATCTATATATATGCCCTTGCTATTGCTACCTGTGCTACTGGCTTCTTAGAGAAAGCTACATTCCTTCAAGCAAGCCACATAATCTCACGCTACTCCACCGAGGCATTGCTAGTGAACTGTTTGGGTGTCTTGATTGTTGTTTTGGGTGGATTGGTTATTCTCGCTGTCATCTCTCCAATGAATGGAAGAAGTGACATTATAAGAGGACCAGCAGAATAAACACTAGTGGATGTGTATTTGAAACTTCAATTTTGAGAGAGGTTATATCAAACTTCATGTATGGAAGGGTTTAATTTTATTTGATAAAAAAGAGATGTAAGAAAATGTTTATTAAGCTCAAAATATATGATCAGGTAACATTATGGAGTAGTGCATTTTCTCAAGTTGATGATCAATATTTATTCTCTAATTCATATCATTTATGACAATTCTTCTACACATCAAAGTGGGGATTTGTGGAAAAAAAAAACTCACGCTGTAAAAATGTACTCATGCTTTGTTTACACCAAATCAATAGATGCATGTCATATATTTTCAATTTCATCGAACATCGAGCGACTCCGTGTGGAGAAATGCGAAGGTGACTATCTTTGTTGATTTCATATGATTTTTTTGTTAAAATCACAATATGATTGATTTGTTACCTTTGAGAAATACATTTCAGAAACTACCCTGAGAAGCCTCAAATTGCACTCTCATGGCAACACAATTAATAATAGAAATCCTAAAACCTTACTAAACCATAATAAATTAAAATTATATTCCAAAATGGATGCAAGAAACTGAGAGGTGTAAAGTGACATTATAAAGTTTTCAAAATTCTCTAATCCTATGAATCTCATAATTGTAATAATTGAATTGTAATCCTCAAACTGGTCAAACATCTCCCTTTGATAAAACTTGCCAGCAAGTTAGCATATTGAGGATACAAAATTATTCTATGTACTACTTTACAATTGAATAATTTTCAGCATCTTTTAATACCATGTTACATCATGAATAGTCAATTCAATTAGAAAATTTAAAATTTTAATGTGTGGATATCATATAAGTATTTTCACCAACTTTATTAAAAACTACTAGGGTAGGCAGTATAAGCTATTCTAAAGAAAATAAAATTTCATTGAATTATATTATCATTTCTCTAAAAATGAAAGCCAGGTTTGTACAGATAAGATTTTTCTTCGATACGCCAATACGCCATTGTTGATTGTTGTCCCCAGCCTAATTGATGAAAGCTGTCCAATCTAGGTGCGATTGTGACATGTTTTTTTTTTAAGTTCGTTCCAAAAAAATGTTATCTTAAAATATTTAAAATTCCTCTTTTAGTGTTATTGAAATGATTTATAGTCATATAAATATAAAAAATGTATTATTATTATTATTATTTTAACTTTATGCTAAGTTAGACCGTATCTTATAAATTGAGACGGAGGGATTAGTTAATTTATTTTATCACGCCAGTTGTCATGCATCCTTTGTAAGGTGCAAACCCCACTGCCCACTGGCAAAATAGAATCGATTCCTCCCAGCTCCTATAATTTCTGAATTCTGCTACCATTTTGCATTGGATTTTTTAACTAATATAGGAATAAGACATAAGTACCCCTAGATTATGACCGAAATCTCTGAGACACACATAAACTGAGCGAAGGTCCTATTACCCCTTTAACTTATTTTTTTCGTATTTTTGTGCACCTTTTGTGCTGATGTGACACCTTCAATCACCCAAGTTGATTGTGTTTGTACACACTCTCCCGCCACGTGTAAATATTTTTTTAATTAAAAAATAATGTTTTTTTAAAAAAAGTAAAAAATATATTTAAATTTTTTAAATTTTTTCTTAATTTTTTTTACAAAAATTAAATTTTTTTTTTTTTAAAAAAAATATTCTTATTTTCTTTATCTTGTATTTAAATTAAGTTAATACACCTTTTTTTTTTACCTTGTAACGAAACTTTTTTTTACCTACATTCGTTGTTTTTTCTCTTTTATTTTTCTATTGATTTTTATTTTCTTTGTCTTTCGTTTTGATTTGATTTCAAATGTCTTGTATTTAAAATAAGTTAATTTTGAACGAATATCAAATAAGTGAAGAATCAAATAAAACATAAAAAAAAAATCAAAACATTAAAATTAAAGGGCACTTTTAAAAAAATACACATAATTTTTTAAAAATATTTAAAAGTGAAAAGATAATAAATTAATTTAAAAAAATTTTAAAGTGAAAAGAAATTAAAATAAATATTTTACAAAGTAAGAAATAAAAATAATTAAATATATATAAGTTTTAATATCAATAAAAATGTATACTAACTAATTATAAAGTTACCAATAAAAAAATGACATGTGTCCAATTTGTGCACACATCACTTGCCTTAAAGAGAGTGTGCACACTCTCTATGCCATGTCAGCGTTTGTGGTGTATCTATTCCATTTTAAATTAGTTTAGGGGGTAATAGGACCCTAGTAAAGTTTAGGTGTGTCTCTCGAATTTCGATCATAGTCTAGGGGGTACTTCTACCTTATCCCACTAATAAACACTCATATTGTAAAGAATTTTACCAATTATCATTTAATATGTTACTATAATCTATTGCTTCTCTTATTTTTCAAATTACTAAGAGCAAGTATATTTGAATTGCCTTATTTTAAATGTTTTAAAGCATTTTTATAGTGTTTGAATGGAGAAGAAAAAGAACCAAAAATGGCAAGATATTTAAGAAGAAAAGGGTACCATTCCAAAATTCTCCACCATTCATGTGATGTGCATGATTAAAGGCAATCTGTACAACTATGGGCCCTTAAGTGGGCCTAAAATAACAAGGTTCAGGTGATTAACGCAAACAAATTATTTTTGGATGCTATAGTTTGAATATAATTTCATTAAGAATAGTTTTTGAAAAGATAGATTCACACTAGAAATCGAAAGCATGTTCCTTGAAATTGTTGGAATAATTTATGATGATTCATTAAAATTTCTAATTGAAAACCATTCATGTGAAGTGTGCATGATTGTAGGTAGGATATATGGGGGTCCTTCAACTCTTGCAATTACGGGCCCTTAAGTGGCCCAAAGGTAACAAGGCTTAGATGATTTTTCAAATAGAATTTTGTATGTCTATTGTTTAAATTTCGATTTTGTTATAGAAAGTCTTGAAAAGATATTTAACATATTAGAAATTGTAAGAAATGCTCCTAAAAGTAATAAGGATAACTTATGATGATTCATCAAAAAATTTAATCAAAATCTTGGCGATCAACATAAGTTTCTAGTCAAGACTTTTAACAATAAACTATGATAATTCGTCAATATTTGTTTTTGAATTTTGGTGATATTCGTCAATATTTGTTTTTGAATTTTGGCGATGCGTATGAATTTGTGGCCAAAGTATGGTGATTACTAGGGGTGTTCACAGTTTGAATAAAAATCGATCCAAATCAAAAAATCGAACCAAATCAATAAAATTACTGATTTTATTTGGGTGTTTGTTTTGGTTTGGTTTTAGATTTTTTAAAACCGATAGTATTTGGTTTGGTTATAGTTTTATTCGAAAAAATCAAAGAAATAACCGAACCGAACCGATGAATTATATACATATATTTTATTAATATACATATTTAATATATTGTTTTTATAAACAACTTTAAAGATCTTATATATATTTTCATTAAAATTTCTATATAATTTACTTATTGAAAGCAAAAATGCCTAAGATGAAAACATTTATCTTATTGCTTTCATGTATATGAGTGTCTATGACAATTCTTTGTGGGACTGAAAATGTTATTGTCTCCTCCTTCTAGGTCAATATAGTGAATTTTAAAGCTTATTGATAGTATGTCACGACCCAGACCATCGTGATCGGCACCCACACAACCCTCCGGTGGGAGAACTATTACTACAACCCAAACAAACAAATTTTATGAAAACTAAGGCATTTAAAAGCTCATCCCTCTCGTTATACGAAAGTAGGTTTAAAAGACTATAAAAATGGAGTTCCCATAAACTTTAAAGGTTTAAACAATTAATTAACCAAACTAATGCGGAAATTCAACCGTTAGAACTTGAAAGTCAATGTACCAAAACTCTACTAACGACAAGTCTAAGAACAAGGGGTACAACCCCGAAACTAACAAACACCTTAAATAAATAGTCTAAGTTCGAAAAGAGTGGACTTAAACAAGAAAGATCCACTGCAGCCTGAAAGAACTGAATCACTCTTGAATCCGGTCATGCTCAATAGTCACCTAGCTGAGGTCTATCAATAGCCACCTGAAAATGCCATGTACTCAACAAAGAACAAGCAAGTGCAGTATCAGTACACAACCACAATGTACTGGTAGGATCACGCGACTATCCCAATAAGTGAAACACATGCAAGTAACCACAACATTATAAAACAAGCATATACCAAACATATACAATATTAGTCATCTTTTCAAGATCAATGTAGCATCACACGTTCTCAATAATACACATTAGTTATCAACTTAGAGCAACATACCGTCTTTCTAATATCAATCATCATTAGATATGGACGTAATCATCACAAGTAGATACACAACACAATTTAATGGTCCTCTCACGGAACCCAATTCAATGGTCCTCTCATGGAACCCACACCCAAATTGTTAGCATACCGGAACGTGGTATCCGATCCAATGTTTATGCCGGAACGTGGCAACCGATCCCTAATTTATGCCGAAACGTGGCAACCGATCCAAGTTAGTGTGTCGGAACTTAACTGTCACGCCCCGAGCCTTCACCCTAGGCGGGACTGGCACTTGAAGACCATTGCTGGCCTCAACCGGACCCTTGGCCTGGCTTACTAACTCAGCGGAAAACTTAACTCATCACATAAACATTTATGAAGAAACTAGAATGTCATAAATGAACATTTAACTGGCCATATAAGCAAACTCAAGTCTTTAACATAAGAAATAAAAAGTAAAGACAACTTAAATAACTAACTGACCGTCTGTTTATGAAGCCTCTAAAACAACTGAGATGGATGTTGGGACAAACCCCACAACATCCTAATAGACTAAACTAGAAAGCAATGAAAATAGATCCTCCGGAATGCAAAGAGGCTCACCGACTGACTCTGAACTGCTCACTGGATCAACGATGCGCTGAAATGCCGATCCTAATTACTTGTGTCTGTATCATAAGACGATGCAGGCCAACTGGCATCAGTAAATTGAGTGTGCGAGTTGGAAAGCTAAAACAACATAGGCATGAAAAGGAATCTGAAAGAAATTGAAGAACTTACCTGGCTCAACTCAACTCAACATAACTGAACTCATTTCAATATAAAGCAATTTAAAACAAGTGCAATATAAAGAAAAAAATTTGTTTATAAACATGATATCAACTATGTGTGTATGCAAGATACAAATAACTCTGAGATGTATTTAAAAATACAATAAACTGATGTATATGAAAAATACAATAACTTATGTGAGAGTTTCTCTAACCGACAACCATCACATAAGAGTTATAGTGATGATACAACGATCTACCTCACGCTGCCAACGCATCCTATACCCGGCCAAAGGTATAGGACTTGAACTACTAATGGATCCACTAGTCTATGTGAAAAGGGTTCATCTAAAAAGTATGACCCTTTTCTACCCATGATGGCTACATGGTTTATAGGGGCTGTGAGTTATCTGAACTCTCCCCCATATCGGTGCTCAATACTACTCCCAAAATATACTAGCTCTTTATGTTTTAAAAACATACTTCTTTCTGTGATTTGAGATTAATGCTTAAAAACTTAGCTCAAAGGCTATCTTGGAAATCTCAATTTCCCTTCTTGCTTCATTTAGAAAGCTATTATTCTTTTCTGAAAACTAGCCCGAAGGCTCTTTGGAAATCTCAATTTTCGTTCTTATTTAAATGTGAAAACATTTTAATTCTCTTTGGGAATACTTAGTCCCCATATACTTTTGAAGAAATGAACTTCAAACTTTACTCAACTTGAACTTTAAGTCTTAAAACAAAGTTAAAAACATTTGCAAAAGACTTCTTAAAAAGACTCTAAGAACTTCTTAGACTTTGCTCTTGACTTTCCTTAAATTTGAAGTTAGGAATTCAAGGTAATGATTTATGTTTCTGGATGATTTCTAGATGTTTAGAAGTCATTTAGAGTAGTTAGAATCAATGAAAAGTGTTAATAAGCTTTAGAATAACTTAAACGGACTGAATGATGAAAACTGGACGAAAAACGATGATTTGGGCGCATTCGGGGCGCGCCGTGCCAGCCCCATCCCTTCTGGGGCTCTATTCTGGCGCACTGCTGGTGCACCGCCCCAACCTGCCTGGCGCTATGTGGGCGCGTCACGCCAGCCGTCCCACAGACACCAATTGACGAATTTTTTTACCTCATTTTCTGATCCTAAATTGTTTTAATCCGATTTTTTTCCCTCAAATTCACTTTAGATTTATGTACCCAAATCATATACACAAGGATCTAACTCAAGGAACTCAAGAACTAACAACTTAATCATCAAGAACTCCTAAAACTCAACTCACCTTCAAGAACGAAAGTAATTCAAGAACCACATTCATTAACATTCAAAATCCAATCCTTTTTAGATGAAATTGCTGAAACAAATATGCTTGGCACGTGGGTGAACGAACCCAACGTTGAGATAGACTCACATACCTTAATTGATTGAATCCTCGGCAAAATTTGCAAGTAATTGCTTACGACGATGACAAATCTAGCTCTTCCTTCTTTCTCTTTTCTTGCATTCTTCCTCCAAAACCCTAGCTCTATTTGGTAAATGTCTAAACTGACTCCAATCAGTTTAGACCCCAATTAATTACCCCTGAACGAAATAAAACAATAGGGTAAGAAAAAACCAAACTACCCCTTTAAATTCGGATTTGGACATTTCCTTAATCCAACAGCCCACTTCCAAAGGGCATAACTCACTCATACGAACTCTAAATCGTGCAAACTCAGCGGCATTGGAAAGATCATTCCAAGAACTTTCCAACCATATCACGAGTTGCTCCTAACTCATCCTAAGCTAGGAGTTATGGCCGTTTGAAAATGGCCAAAACTCACTTTGTTAACTTAGACAAAAATTTCCAGATTTCCTTATTCTTTCCAAAAATCAATATTTTCATATTTTAAACTCTTTATAGTCGTTTCTAGGTGCGAGAT